>JACCIY010000984.1:0-81262 GCA_025506505.1 Flaveria sonorensis
TTACAGCCCTCATCACCACCACCACCACAGTCCCCATCAGCACTATGAGAGCCACCCATCAAACCTTCGCACCACCCATCACCACCACCGCAACCCCCATCACCACCACCACCACTGCAAGCCATCCATCACCACCTTCACAGCCACCCATCACCATCACCACCTTCACAGCCACCCATCATCATCACCACCACAGCCCCCATTACCGTAGCCACCCATCACCACCACCGCAGCCCCCTATCACCACCACCACCACCGCAGACACCCATCACCATAACCGTAGCCACTATCACCACCACTGCATCCCCCATCACAACACCCATCACCACCACCAAAACCCTTGTCTCCACCACCATAGCCGCCCATCACTACTAGATCTGCGATTTTTGTCAAAACACCCTTGAACGCCACCGTGTTTCACCTTTCCACCACTAGATCTACTTATCTAGAACATCAATTTCACGTCTTGGTGGTTGTGGAGTACCGATCACACACACACAAAGAAGAGAGAGATAGGCGTGGTGGTGGTTCTTCTGGTCGTGGAGGTGGCAGTGGTGGTGTGGCGACGGCAGTGGTTGCGGTGGCAGTGGTGGTGTGGCGACGGCAGTGGTTGCGGTGGCAATAAGGGAGAAGAGAGAGAAATAGAAGGGGTGGGGTGCGGATGGATGTATTTTATTTAATAAATAAGGTTATTTTTGTCATTTTATAAAATTAACGGAAAAATCTAACGGCGTTAGTGTGTTGGACTCAAATGGAAATAAAAATAAAACGTCAAAGGGCGGAAGACAATTTTAAACTACAAGGATGCAAGTAGTTAAAATGGGCAATTTCAAGGATGCAAATGATAATTTACTCAATTTATATAGGTGTGTGATTTGTCTTAAGAGGCTAATCTTATTTATGCAGATGATGTCATCATGTTTGGAGAATGGTTGACATTATAAGTATTGCATATTTCGAGACTCGTGCGCTGTTCTTTCATGGTTTCAGATTTGAATATGAACATCCACAAGTCATACCTCTTTGACATCGGCGTGAATAACCAGCTGCTTGAGGAGATGGCTACACTCCTAATACGCGAATTAGGACTTTCTAATTCGAGTACTTCGGACATAGTTTAGCGGAAAACATGAATTTATTCAAAAGTTGGTTCGTGGTCATCAAAACATTCCAAACATGTTACCTTTTTGGAAAGCCTCGCACTCTCAATTGGTGGGAGGCTAATTCAAAAATCATCCTTGACAGCCTCTCACCTATATATTTTCGTTTTATAACGCCCATAAATCTTATAAACAAGTTGAAGTCTTATAAAGAAATTTTTATGGGGAGGTAACAAAAATAAAAATAAATTGTGTTGGATTGCATAGGAGCATGTCACAACATCTAAAAGAAAGCGGATTAAGTATCAAGAGACTAAAAGATACGAATCTGACACTTTTTGCTAAATAGTAGTGGAGGCATCGCACTGAAAGTCTTTAGAAACAAGTTATTGATACATTCCATTGCAACCCAGGATGCATGTCATCCATTATTATTACTCTATAATTAAATTGCAAGGCAAATGATTAGTAAATTGCAAGTGATGATGCTTTTGATACAACTCCTTTGCTCCTGTACTTCCAATGCATAGAGTACTATTGCGTAATAGTATGGCTTTGATCTTCACCAGTACGGTGAGATTTTTAATGCCTTCTGTATACATTTTGTTGTTATTTGAAAGACACACTGCAGGCCCTTTTTAAGGTTCATTGCTTAATTGTTTTTGACACTTTATAGATCTTACTACTTGATTTACTCTTTTTACTCTATTGTTAATTCAGCTACTATTTTCTAGCATAATAAGCTTATGCACTAATACTATGTAAAGAGATTCGTTTCAATGCATAGTACCCAGGTAAGTAAATAGATCCCCGCCGCAACATGCGAAGGTGAATAAAACTAGTTTCCAATAAAAAAGAGACTAATAGGTACATAGCTTAATATATCCACGGTAGAGTTTTTTTTTTTAATTTTTGTCTCAATCCAATTCTACGTCGATAATATTACTCGGAAAAATCAGGAATGGGAAAACATATTCATTTTTCGCACGGTCGGCTCAAGCTTTATAAAGGCCCAAGTAAACTCTAAAATTGGGCCCTTGAGGCTTCCTGTTTTGACATTTCTGAATGACCCGTTTCATAACTTTTATGTTTTCTTTCAAATTAACATGGTATTTTATTAAATTAGCATCGTATCCAATTGCTTTTTTCCCTCTCCTAAGAAGATAAGGGACTAAATAACAAAAATAATTTTTCCTTTGGAACGACTGTAAAGAATTGGTGGGTGATTATCAATGTTGGATACCTACTCCATCTGCATCCATGCTAATTAATTTTGTCCCAAATTCCTATTAAAATTCACAAGTAAAATGTAGTGACCTAGACTTCAAACAATAAATTACAGAAATCAATCAATAACAACTAACAGATCAACACATTGCAAAAAACAATTAATCTAATACAATTTATGGTAAAAGAGGATCGATTTAGAAAGGTTTTAAGACAGACTTGAGAAACAATACTAGAGGTAGGGGACTAATAGTATGTTTCCCTCCAAACATAGAGTGATCTTTTTTAAGGTTTTCATCAAGATTTTTGAAGGTTTTCATCAAATAATTTAAATGCAAAGCACCAAATAGCAATGTAAAAATTCAGTAGCCCTAGCAACTTAGCAAGTCAATACAAACTACAAACACTCAAAACAAATAATAAATTAATCTACTTATCAAACAACCTGTAGGCAGTAGAAAATGTGCAAATAATTTGGAATCAAAATATCAAAAAGACAGAAATACCAACCTAAGTCGAGTCGGTGAGTCTTGAGTAGTAGTCTCGTACTCTTGTTGCTCAAATTAGAAAGACATAAACTCCCTATTCCCTAACCGGCTAATCACGATAGAATTTAACCTACAATTGTAGTCTTTGCTTGAAATTAACCTACAAAAGTATAATAGGTTAGTCACGATTGAAATCCTGATGTGATTGTTGAACAAAACAGAGTGGTCTTTTTTAATGAATTAATGGAACGCTTCTGTTGCTAAGAGCATCTCCAATGGTTCTATTTTTATGTGTTTTTGAAGCATAATATCTTTTTGTGATGACATTCTCTTATTGTGGGATTTGTTTTTAAAAGAAGATGTTCATGGAGATGAACATGAAAAAACAGCTGACATTTTCAGGAATGGGACCGGGTTGGGTTTCAATTTAAAAAAAAAGAAAATAATATATTTATATTAATAAATATTTGGTTTTTAAATATTAATTGATTTTAAATTTTCAAAAAATTATAACTTTTAAATTTTAAAATTTTAAAATTTTCATCCAACAAAAGACATAAATATTTCATTTATATTTTATATTAATATATGAGATTGATAATTAAAAATAAATGTAAAAGGTGATGATGATGTGACAATGTTTTTTGGTGTTTTTAAGTTTTACTATTGGAGAGGTTTTTGGGGTTTTGAAAAATGAGTGTTTTTCTGATATGGTTGCTCACTAGGTATGTTTTTAAATGTTTTTTGATTTCACCATTGGTGATGATCTAATTGAGATTGAAATTACCGAGTGAGGATTTATCGACCCGCAGGCCTTATTGATCATTTAATCGTCGTTGCCTATCTACCATGATTATCATGTTTGACTCTTAGAATTCGTAATCGTAATCGTCCATTCATTGCCCTTTCACTCAACGAAAAAGAAGTACCCACATTTGCACTTTTGGTGTTGGTTTTGGACTTTTAGTAATCATGGATCAGAGATTTTGAGGGCCTAATAATTTTTTTTTGGAGGCCCTATTTTTACAAACGTGGGGGCCCTATTTTTTTTTTGAGGACCTAAGCCCTAGTTTGACCCAAATACACTGTTGGGCCGACATTTTTTTGTTGGATACTTGGTCAGTTGGTTGTGTGACAAGCAGTTACGAGACTCTTTCCTGGACTTAATGTTGAACCAGTAAGAGGTTTGAATCAATAAGTGGTCTGAACCAGTAAGTATGTTTGGTTGTAAAAAAAGTTTAATAAAATAAAACAAAATAAAAACATCACCCCTCAAACACCCAATTCATTCACTTGCGATCTTCTCCCTCACCCCACAACCTCCAAACCCTAGACCCACCCACCACCCCAATTACCTGCTGAAAATGACCCAAATCGACACCCTCCGTCGAAACCCTCGCTCAAAACAATCGAGAGAGACAGAAAGCTTGTGAACAATCGAGAGAGACAGAGAGCTTGTGAACAATCGAGAGAGACACACTAATCTCAACCGACGACAGCGAAGAAGACGCCGTCGTCGCGAACCACCGTCGCGAACCACCACCGTGAACCATGTCGCGAACCACCACTGTGAGGTATGTTTGGTCATCTTCTTCCTCAACCGCCGTCGCGAACCACCACCGTGAACCACGTCGCCGACCGACTCCACGTCTGACTCGGGTCAGATGTGGGTTTAGATCTGACCGAATAAAGGGTTTGGTCAGACCTATTCTCCGGTAAGATTAAACAACCAAAAAACAGCCCCTTATTCCGTTTAAAGGCAAAAAAAAAATCATGCCTTGTAGAAGATCGGGCTACTATAATTGGGTCGTCTACTTGTTGGGTTTGGGGTTCGTCCAGCAAATGGTCACAGGCAATGATTTCAAAAGAAGAATGGTCCAGTCGATGGTCCTTGTTGCATGTTGAGCAATATGGAATTTATCAAATAAAAGTGTGTCCATCTAGAAGATCAAGGAGGAAATAAGTATTATGGGCTTTTTATAAGTCAAGAATCAGGCTTAGTTACACAATTTAGAATTATCAAGTTGGTGTAGTTTCAATTTTCACATATGTTAGTTATCTCAATAGATAATGGAGGTGCCCTATCTTCTATAGCATCATATTATGGTGTGTTGTAATCCTTTGCTTTCAATAAAATGTTATTGCCGTTCAAAAAAGAAATCAAATGTGCATCTAATCATTTCAGCAAGTCACCACATTTTAAAGTCATTTAATTCATAAATAATAAAACCTATTAACAACTATTTGATTCATGACTAATAATAAAACCTACTAACAAATATTTGATTCGCTATCTAACCACTCACAACTATCTTTGACCATAGCCATCACCGCAACCTTAATTTCTTATAATAATAATATCATATATCTTAATAGTTAAAACTATTAAACTAAGGTCATTAATAGTTAAGGTTCAATAAGACCAAACCACGGCCTGTTACCAAAAAGAATCAAGCTTTGTCTTTTCCACAATCACGTTGACTTTTGTGAATTTGGTGCATAATGCATGCATTCAACTAGAAAAAATTCAAATTCACAGGGAATATATGAAAGTGTTAATTATTAGTTAATATTATTATTAAAGTTTAGTATTGATTATTATTAGGATTGAATGGGTTCAGTTTAGATTTTTAGAGTTTTTGATAAAGTAAACTGCGTCTATGAGCTCAACCTAATAATAATCAATACTAAACCGTAATACTAATATATTCTAATATTAATATCATTAAATAATAACTAATGTTTAATATTGTTATAACTTCTGATAAGACTACTCACACTTTTTCAACACTAAAACTCGTTTAGTTTTAAATATGCTTCAATAGAAATTATATGAACTTAGTTATTATCTGTGTTTATTTCTTTTAGTTTATGTAAATGAAACAGTAATGAAGACTGATTATTATTTTGTAATGTAAACTTTATTTATTTACAATTATTTCATGTTTTGGGTTAAACTTGAAAAAAAATCAACAAATAATAACCACTTTCATATTTCTTCGAATTAGTTCAACTAATTTTATTTTTTCTTATATTTATAAAACAATTTCACAATATTATAACAATTTTTAAAACAACAATAGTTCTAAGCATTAGAAAAACATGCAAGCGATTTTAATGAAACAACAAGAAAACTCGAAATCTTAGTTGAAATATTATATATAGGATAGGATTTAATATTTTAAGTGATTTAATAAAACATTAAGGAAACTTGAAATATTAGTTGAAATATTCCATATAGCATAACACTTAAGATTGATTTTTAAAAAATCGGTATTAACTAAGCGATCCGTCTACTTGTAATGGCTTGAATCAAATTAGGGTGAGCAAAATAATCCGTTATTAAAAAATAAAAAATTAAACCATATCCGTAACTAGAAAAAAGGAACCAGATTACACATTCAACTATTCAATGTTCCCAACCGTATCATAATTGCTTATTTGAATTTTTGCTTCCACAAATCTTGATTATTTAGTTTTTAACGCTACAAAATATCTAAAAACATATCAATTTAAAAAATATTAATACAACACAACAATACATCACAATATTTTATATAAATCAATCTTGCATTAAAATTTCTAGGGCTGTGTGGCATTGTCCCCACAAGAATTTATTCCCCTATAAAACCACCATTCATAGAAATTAAAACCAAGTGTTACAATTCACAACCACCACAATGAAGACCACTTTTAACGCTAAACGAATCGCTCAATTGCTTGCGATTTTGATCATTCATAACGTTTTTCAAGCAGATTCTTCTTCATTAATCCAATCACATCAAGGTAAATTCACACTTATCTTTATATATTGTTTCCATTGATGATTAGTTCAAATCGCAATCACAATTGAGAAAATTCATCAAGATAGCAGTCTTTTTATTTTTATCTCATAAGATACTAATAATATTTGCTTCCATCCCAACTGCTCTAAGACTTTATTTTGAGTGAGATTTTATTGGATATATTTGTTCGTTAGTGATTCAGATTTACATATAGGAACTGTATATTCCAGTAGAAATAGAATGTTGAGAAGGCTGCCACCAGCACCACCGTCGCCAAAGATAGGACAAGCTCCCCATTATAAGTTACCTTATCCGCCTCCACCTCCACCACCATCAACGCCACAGATCCGTCACGTAGCTTCGAGTTTACGTAGGGTACGTAGGGATTCACCGCCGGCTCCAAAGCTAAGTCGACCTCGGAACTACCGTATCTTTCTTGCACCGCCACCGCCACCACCACCGGCAGGGATGTATTAGCGATGATCATCAGCAATTCAGCATTGCAATCTCCTTGTATCTTGAATGTAAGTGGATTTATGTTATTAGTAGAGAAGATGTAATAAATGACCCTGATGAAAGAATGACACTATTTTCTTTTAAGTTAATAAAATTAAATCTTGCTTGTTTAAAATAATAAGTCAATAATATGTAAAATCAACTAGATTTTGTTCAAAAATATGTAGGTTAAGCAGGTTGATAACTTGTTTCGGTAAATTTATGAAGTATTTTTCAACGACTCGTACTTCAAAATCTATACTAAATTTAAATCTCTACTATCGGAAGTCATATATGATATATTTAATCTTACAATTACAAAATTTTAAACTAATAATTAGGGGTGGAGAGAAAGAATCATCAGTATCATTATACTACAACATCAATTAACTTTTATTTTATGACTCTGTAATATATTTAACTTTTTATTTGAACTATATTAAAAAAAACACACTTTCCGTCTTTTTTATAAAAATGGTTCGATATGTTTGCTTTTTAAAACCGGCCGTGTTTTTTTTAAATCGTTCATTTATAAAAACCGTACGTCTTTTTAACAATAATTCATGTTTTTTAGAACCTTTCGTCTTTATAAATTGTTCGTTTTATTTCTTTTGTTTTTCAAAAGTTGTACATTTATTAAAGTTTCTTTAAATCGTCCGTTTTTCTAAACTTATTTTATATACAATTTTAATATAGGTGCATTTGATAAACAGGTATGTTTGCAACTATTTATATTTCAGTGTAAAAATCACTATTTTGCTTTTAAAATACGTTAAGAAAAACGAACGGTTTAAAGAGAATATGATAAACCAACGTTTTTAAAAAACGATAGAATTAAAAAAGAACGATTTAAAAAGACAAACAATTTTAAAATGACCAATTAAAAGTAATGAATGGTTTAAACAAAAGAATATTTAAAAATATGAACGGTTTAAAAAAACAATCATGAAAAAATTAAAAAGCAAAAAAAATATCATTTAAGCTATAATAATTTAAGTTTTTCTTTTGGCTTATTTTTTCCGTAAAATAGTGAGGTAGAGATTATATCTCGATTCATGAAAAAAAAACTCTTGTAAAAACACATGGCAATGATACACAAGGCCCAAGTGGGCCCAACGCCCTTGGTCTGGTCGCATGACCTAGAGCTCATGGCTCTAGTCATGAAAATAAACACTGGTAATAAGTTATAAGAATACATACATCAGAAACAAATTGACCCAACACCCTGGGACCACACATATGCAAGAGTCAAATATGCTGGCTTGTCTTTCTTTGTTTTTGTAAAACTGATTATCCTTTTCTTAATTTTGTAACATTACTTACCCTTTAAAAATAATAATGATCTTAATACTTCTATATTGCATATTTCATATAACAATCTAGTTATTTATTATATTTTACTCGTAACTTGAGAAAAGAAATTATAATGCCAGTGGGAACGTTCACGCGCTGCTGCGGGTGCATTTGTTTTGTCTTAGGTTCTTTGGTTAATTGGTGTATTTATTTGATTATATTTAATGTTTGATATGTGAATATTTCTTAAAAATGCGAGTGATCTTCGGAAATAATGATCTTAAAAGGTGCTTGCACTGAATTGTCTGTACATAAACTGTAGAATCAAATTTTGACATTTTGTACATAATCATGAACGTAAACCAGCCTACAACACTTAAAGATCAAAAAGAAAAACAGACTTTGTTAACGTGAATATCTATGTCAACATTTATAGAATAGTTTCATATTTAGTCAAATATATATTTTATACTTCTTTGAGTTATTGTTTTTTAGGTAGTTAATATTGAAAAGCTATTAAGGACAACAATTCGACATAAAGTTATATCAAATCCAAAGGTTCATGATTAATAGGGTAAGGCACGCTCTTGTTATGAGAAAATTGTTATTAGTGATTATAGTTTATCTACAGTAAGAAACTATCAAATGTATTAATCTTGCACTTTTTGTTTTTAAAGTAGTATAATAATGCTTAGAATAATCAAATAAAAAATATGGCCTCATAGGTTTCTTAGTAGTTAAATAGAGATGGCAATGGGAGGGACAAGCAGGTTGGGTATCGATCTAATACAGATCAAACACTCAAACAATAAGACTAAAAAGAGACGGTATGCTTTTTATATGTATCATATCATAATCATTGGCTCATCTCCATCTCTAAAGAAATATTAGAGGTGACAAATTGGACGTGTTAGTCGGGTTAATGGGTTAAAATTGGTTCGGATCAGACCGATGTTATAAAAAGATTGGGATTTACCAAAGATATTGATGTTTGAGATTTATCAATATATTTTTTTAAATGCATAGGTGATAAAAATATGTTTCTTCATGTTTGGATGCTTTTTTAAAACTTTCACATTTAAAATATGGTATTGTTATGAATTCTGTGAATAATAATTTACATAAATTAAAATAAATATTACTTATATTATCATTTACAAATTTATTGTTGTCAATAAAATTTTATAATATGTTTAGACTACTTGTCCATCATGCTTAGAAGGTACTTGTAGTATTATTAAATATTTTACAAAGGAATTAAATGTCTAAATGTCTTAAAATGTGTTTAAAATACTAATTTTATCATTATTTCATTCTTATCTATTTATCTATACTACTATATAATACATATTAGAAGGATAAGATAGTAATTTTATTTAAAGTGTAAGACACATATATTATATTTTAAGCATAAAGTACAAGTGTTTGATGTAATAGTTTCACTTTTGCTCCTATTAATTAATTTCTTCTAATTATTGTATTATTTTATACATATTATTAAAACACTATTTAATAATGTGATATTATTTAATTCATTTTATTAAATTTTATTTTATTTATAATAATATAAACTGATATTTAAATTTATAGTTACTAATCATATTTTTATAACTAGATACTATTTAAATTATGTATTATTTTCTTTAAATACTTATATCTATACTACTATATAATACATCTCTTTGGATAGAGATGTAATTTTGTCAAGCATACAAGTTTTGAAGCAATATGTATAAAGTAGTGCAAGACATTTAAAAGGGGTAAAATAGGGAATTAATTAAGATTTTTAAAACTTTAGTGGCAATATGATAAAATTATCCATTAAATTTTATATATCTTGATATTTTTGCACTTGTCTATTTCATGTATTTAATAAATATTATTAATACATTATTTGATAATATGATATTATTTAATTCACTTCATTAAATTTTATTTTATTTATGATACTATAAATTGACATTTAAATTTAAATTTACTAATTATATTTCTATAACTAAATACTATTTAAATTAAGTATTATTTTATTTAAATATTTAAGTATATAACATATATATATATATATATATATATATATATATATCTTCATATTTATAATAACTATAATACTAATATTTTTCTACGGACATATTGTGAGCTTAATAATTTTAATATTTATTTATATCTTTTATAATAAAAGTGAAAGTAGGATAGAATGATAATTTTACATATGGATTAATACACCCATATGAAAAGTCATGCTTAAATTTTAAACAATTAATCATTCTATTCCATTTATGCATTTACAATAAAGTATAACATATGATGCTTATAATACAAATGCTAAAGCATATGCACGTGACCAAACAAAACCGCCATTTACTTTCAATGTCATTCATTCATTGTGATTGAGCACTAATCCCTCTTCCCCTTTCCCTTGCCGGTTGTTAACAGCTCAACAATCAAGATGGTAGTTTATGGTGACAATTTCTCCATTAACTTTCTCCGGTCTTTGCAAATAACCACCGAAAGTTGCCTCCGATGACTATAAAAATCTAACCTATATTCATAAAACGAAACCACCCCCCTAAAATCTAGGTAATAAGTTATTTCCGACCACAAATACCCCTCATGCTTTCACTAATTTTGTTGGGATAATATAATTGTCTTAAAGACTTTTGTAATATATGTAATTGTTTTCTTTCATTCAAATTTTTCAATAATTATATTTTGATTTTCTAATTTACTTTATAACGCACCTAGCCGATACTGACTAAAATCGAATTCCTAAAAAATCACTCAACAACCTTTCCGCCGCAACGCGCGAACATTTCCACTAATATAAGTATTATAAATTAAACATATCATAATAACCTCTTTTTTCATTCTTGTATTACAAAAATAACATTATTATTCATCGATTCTAATCACTTCAACATGTTTGATTTCAATCAGAAATGTCTCAATTCTTTTATTATTTATACAAAAAATTCTTATCAAGGTATAGATTTTTCTGTGTATCCATTTTAAATGTATCTTCTTTCTTTCATGTATCTACCTTTTCAAAATTTATATAGTTTATATATCAATAATGATACACGAATGTAAGAATGCCACATAAAATTTGTTAGTATACTTTTATAATAATGAATACAAAATCTTCTATGAACTTCGCTACAACCTCATTCTTTCCATAAACAAGTTTAGTCAGCTATCGCATAAGTTTTTTACTAAATCTGTCCACAAACTCATTCTACCTCCAGTCCCCCAACCCTAAAAGGCTGCAAACACCCGTAAAAATCCATACGTTTACTCATCATCACCACTTGTATAAGTTATTGATGAAAGTGAGAGAGCTAATTAGCTTTCTTTCCTGCTTGCGATCTGTCATTCTCGTACGGATACTCGGGTGGGGCTCTCCATAGACCCCACAAGATGATTATGTGAACACAAAGAAGCACAATAGATGAGTAGACAGTTGAGGGGAATACATTCCAGCAGAACTCTACTCCAGCAAACAACAGCAGCCTGCAAAACCATGATATTAAACAAACCCCATTGAGTCCTAAACAAGGGTATGTCGGTCCAACAAGAGTACAATCAGTGAACCTTGATAGCTGGCTGACATACCTGACGATCGTCGGATAAGATGTTCTCCATAAAAGATATGGTAGGCTATAAAAGTACCTGCATAAATTAAAATGGCACTTTTTGTAAAATTCTAAACCGTCATTAGTACAATGAATACTAGAGGTTGTAAAAAAGGATAGGTAAAAAGAATAAAGTTTAAGTATGGGTCGGGTGGGGGACCCATGAACTCATCTTCGATCCATTTCTTGAATTTCTTGTAACTAATTCAGAAATCATATTTGTACATTCAAAATTAAGAAATATTTTATGTAGTGGCCCATGAGTGTGGGCCTCGGAGCAAATTGTAAGGTTGCTGCTTTATGAAGAAAACAGCCTCCTACACAAAGTGTAAGGTAAGATTGTGTACATCAGATCGCTTCCTACACAAAGTGTAAGGTAAGATTGTGTACATCAGATCGCTTCCCCGACCCTACGCAAAGCGGGAGCCAATTCAAACACATGGTAAGCCCTTTTTTGATGTTGTGGCCTATGAGTTTGATATGAAGACTTTCCTATTTGTAACACAATTAAGAAATCATATAATTTGTATACAAAAATTTGATGTATTACATTGTATGCTATAAATCAACACACTGATACAAAGCAAAAAAGTAAAAAAAAAAATTAAAGAGCAAAAACACTTACCAGGAGTAGAATTGATAATGCAAAGACCGAGCACACACGATGCCAATAAAATTGCCGGTAAACATGGTCGTAATAATATCTGTATAATTAAGAAACAAATATTGTTAGCAAACTTTTACAGGCAAAGAAACATGGTACAAAGTCAGCATACAGTATACTTACGCTCTCTTTTAAGAATTTTTGATCTAGAGCTAGAATTGTGACTTTTGTTAAGAGGGAAAGAACTGGTAGTGCTGGTTTCGAACTGGATTTGAACCAATCTAGAACGCAAGAAAGAGACCAACCCTCCTTCATGCCTGTAAAAGTTTATAAATTTAGAAGGCGATCATAAGATATAAGTGGGTTTATATGATTTCTTTTGCAGTCATTAATTGCATAAGATCTCATACTTACTTGCACCACACATACTGCACAAAAATCATAAGAAGACCTAAATGAAAAGCTAGTAAAATGAGAGCAAACTCCTTCGACACAAAAACTGGTTCTGGGACAAATTTGAAGTTGACAGACCTGATAAAATATAACAGATAATATAGTTTAGTAACTGATTTCATATGATATGTTTGAATACGAAAGGTTAGCTATGAATGACATTAGAAGGATTTACATGTTAACATATCTATATTAAAAAGTTAAATAAACTAATAAAAATCGTGTTTGGTTGCACAGTTTTTGAAAATTTATGGGATGGAACTTGGAAGGTTACCAGAAGTGGATGAACACTCGCCCAAGATTGAAGGCCTTAGATAGATATTCAATCGGATATGACCACAAAAACGGTAAGCCCAGCAGAATCTGTAGAATTCCATAAGTCATCCCATGGTAGCACAATGCAACTCATATTATCATGTAAATTAGAGTTGGAGATTATGGTGCATTACATTATGAATTATGAAATAGTTCGATTTGGGTTAAACTGTATCTCTAAGAGGTTAAATGAGCCAAATCAAAAGATTATGTTAAAATGGAAACAGGCCAAATGGGCAAATTTTTACGAGACGCAATTATAATCCATACAACCTCCTAAATTAATTTATGCAAAATACTAGAGTATTATAAAAATATAGTTTGTGAAAACATATTCAACAAACTATTTATTTCTATAAGAACTAAAAATAGATGAACAAAAGTGTTTAGGTGAGCCCAACCTATTTTGACCCGTATATTAACATGAATAAGAAGTTCAAATGGAAAACAGGAAAAGCGGATCAGTAAAGAATAAGCACCTGCACTAATGCCGCACCTATCAAAGCTGATATCACCCCCATAAAGTCCATGGCCTGTATTAAAAGTGATACACTGAACAGATAAATGATAGCTTGAGTAAATGAATAAATGTACGCAGAATACACCAACTTCAAGAATTCTATAAAGATCAATTTGTGTACCTTAACCATGAGAAGGAGCAATGGTGGAGCATAAAGTAGCACATTCATCTTTACTGAAACAGCTGCACTGCAAAACCGAGTTGACGGCATGATAATTACATAAAACAACATTAAAAATTATCTTCGAAGGACTAATAGATTCCAAACCTGAAAATAATTAAGCTCAGATGCCATTTTTGATAAAGAAGTGGAATCAAAGAAGCATGGAGAAGAGTCATAGCAAAACAGTCATTGAACAGGCGAAGAACAAAGATTGAATGCAATCTTTTAGATAAAGAAAGCAAAGTGAGAGCCCACCAAGGTAGCTGCAAATGTAACAAAATGAAAATCCTGATGTAACTATTAAAAATGCACATACAACTGATTGTTTATGTATCCACAATTATCAATAAACAGAAATTGTTCATACCACATCCGTCTTCACATAAATAAACAGCACTATCCCAAGATTCACAATGTAAAGAAAGCAAAAGAGAATCTGAAGTAACAAGAAATACTATCAGCCAGTATCAACTTGTCAATTGAGTTGCATGAGATTAATTAAAAAAAACAATAAATGTCTATTTAGCTCCGTAATCTTCCTAAGAAAAATGGTATGTGTAGGTCTTCCTATAAAACTAGTAAAAACACAGATATCCCAGACCATCTAGACCAAGGATATGCTTGTTTAGACATGTGTGGAACTAGTATAACCAGATACTTAATTCTTCCCAATATAGTTTAATGTTAAGAGTCAAAGGAGCCTTTCCTGAACCCAAAACTGAAATACATTTTTTTAAAAGATAAGAAAATTATCACTTGTACCCTTAATTTAACTGAGCATGCTACTCGTATAATCTTCTATAACAAATACCTTTAAATCCACTTGGATTCCTTATTTGACCAATGAAGTTAAAGCTTATCACTACTGACATGATCATGCTACCCTAAAATGATGCAAAAAACTTTTAATCATAAAATCATGCAAAAGGACGCTGCAAACGTTTCAAATTTGCACCGAAAGCAAGCGGAATTCACCTGGGCAGGATAGACCTGGCCTCCGGTAACATACTGTATGGCAGAGTATATATAAAGAAACCCAGCTGGATAAACCAAAGGTCCTGTATCCCCTTTAAGATTGCTGTAATCTCTTTCCCCTTCAAGAAATCCATCAACCTGTTTGCCCCCTCAAATCATTTCCAAGTAAAACCAAAACCATATAACCTTTTCCATTCACCCATTGAACTTAGGTTGCAGATTGAAAATCATCAAACTTACAAAATACAAAAAAATACAGCCTTTAATCAATTTAGCACCAACATTAATCACTTTGCATCACACAAATCCAAAGCTGTTGTTTGGAATTAAGTTTACACTAGTTATAATTTGTAGTTAAAATGTTATCAACCAAACCCTAATCCCAAAACACCTAAATTAACCTCACCTGTGACATATAAGCATCCCAATCAATCTTTGTATCTACAATCAGTCAAAACTTAAGTGTTAGAAGCACATATACATATGTAACTAACAAATTAGAATGAATAGTGCTTACAGGGAACATAGGTGATGATGATGGCGGTGAGTACGGCATCGGCGATAAGCAAAGCAAAAGCAAAGGGTATTTTGGGGTTTTTGTATATCTTTTGAATTACTGATTCCGATATTCTCATCGGAGGTTTACGTTTTGGTGCAGAGGCGATCGCCATCGGTCGCCGGAGAAGAAGCGGCGGCGGCCGGCCGGCGGAGGGTTTTGCTGACGGTAGATCTGTGAAAGTATACAAATATAGTCGTTTAACTAATTGTTACCCTTCAGGTTTCAGGTTTCTCATTGAGTAAACGAAGTAGTATGTTGAAACTAAGCTTTCGACCTTAGTTGCTATTTTTTTTTACATCATGTACCACTTGAGATTTAAACTCGTACTACTTTTATAAAACATAATTATAATTTTATTAAGCTATAAGGTTATTGGGGATTATTGTCTTGACTGGTTATGAGAAGAGCTAAGTGAGCCGGTATCAATTCGAGCTGGGCCATGAATTCACGTAACGAGCTGAAAGTTAAGCTTGAGCTCGTTTGGATTTGAACTTGATCTAACTTGGTTTCGAACAAACTTTGAACTTTAAGCTATGAGCTATTTGAAGATCTTCAGTTATTATTTTGTTTTAAACGGTTAAAAGAAAAAAAAAATTTATAGCTAATAAAGGAACACATCATTATTCTAGAATATATACGGCATTTACAAAAACTCGGCTCATGTTTATTCCGTTTTTCTATAACGGCTAGATGACTAAGCTAATAAATAGAAGTGCAATTGAGATGTTTTGTTAAATAAAATGAAAAGTAAATTACCATTCGCATCTCTGACGTTTGTTTATTTTAACTGTTTGAATCCCTATAGTTTCAAAACCTTGAATCGCCCCATGAACTTTTAATTTCTTCCTCGTTTGAATCCTTCATGCTAATGCGTTATATGACTCAGTTAACTCTGTCGCATTTTCTCTTTCTTGTAGGTGTATTTTCGTTCTTTCTCTGTTATCCCTTATGAAACAAGTTGTCTCCTTGTTTGCACAGCAATTGACTTAACAATGTCCTTCACCACTTATTTATCCCCAAAGGTTTGATCAATATAGAATGATGATGATGCAACTTACTTCCCATTTCTATTCTTCATGTTTAGCTTTTAAATTGCCCTTTTAGATGGAGCATCCTCTTCATCACTAGCACTATCAAAGGTATCTAAATCAACATCTATTCTTCCATCTTCATCGCTTTTATCATCACACATTCATATCAACAAAAGCTCTATACTCTTTGCAGGACCGATTAAAGGATGGTCAATACAATCAGTCTCACAATGAGGAGAGTGTTAGAACACTTAACAAGTCAAATAGGGAACCGGGTTTATTTAAATGATACTAAGAACACAAGTAAACGAGACAGAACTAAGAACAAGAACAAGATAAGTATGGTTTTCAAGAATGTTGTATATTGCTCTCAAGTTTTTTTACAAGTGTTACAAAGCATAAAAAAAATACAAGGACCTGAGATACTTTATACTACATCCTACAGCCGGCCATACTTTAAAGGCCAGCTGAAAACATTAATCTAGACAACAAGATCAATGTAAAGTCAAAAGGCAGATTGTCTTTTGACTAGTGACTATGACATGTCATAGCTCACATCCTAATATATTATAAAAATGATAAAAGGTACAAAGTAGGAAGTTACAGACTCAAGTCCATAATCTACAGTTTACTAAAGCATAGACCTTTTCACCAACTTGTATAAGTTGGTGAGTCATCAGAGTTACAGCAGAAAGTAAGTCAGCTTTATGAAAAAGTAGATCAGAGAAAGCATGTTCTCTCTGTCTTCTAAAAAATCAATCTTCACTTCATTGGCTTCGGAAGACTTTGTCTTTGAAGCTTCGGAAGACTTCATCTTTAGCTTTGGAAGATTTGGTCTTTGGCTTCGGAAGATTTTACACTTAGAATAATTTCTGTGATGAGTGTAAAACTTCCGAAGTAACTTCTACCTTGTACATCAGTGCATGCATGCAGGAAGCTCCTTTGATGTTTTGGCTTCTTTGGTTGCATCAGCCTTCTAATATAACCTTACACTCTTCCATATCAACCTCCACATCCTTTAAAGGATTATCAACATCTACAATAAAATCTTCATTATCAGTTTCAGAATCAGCATAATCAAATCCACCAGACTATTCATCATTGTTATGCTGATGTTGTTGCTCAGCCTGTTTATCATTGTTATCTTATTTTGTACGAAAGGGTTCTATAAAATTTTACAGGAAACATCATAATGTCACTAGAATCATTTTTATTCTGATGTTGTTGATCAACTTCCATTTCTTCATTTTGCACTTCTTCATCACTTTCAAACATTGCAAGTGCATCTTCCATAATAACCTCTTGCTTTGCATTTTTACCATCGATTCACTCTCTTCTGCAGCTATAATTGGTTCAACCCCTTGTGCATCAAGAAATTGAGCAACCCCTTCTATATTTATCATTGGGTCAGCAATTTATGCTTCTACACCTTGATCAGCATCCGGTGCATCTACACCTTGATCAGCATCTTGTTCAAACCATTCAAGTTGTAACTGCCTTTTGCAAGGAATAGTTGGTCCACTATCATCAATCTCTTCAATTATCACCTTCGCACCTTGGTTAGGAGACTGGAAATAAGTGTTCAGACTTGTGACTTTATGTTCTATGTAGAGTTCAATCAGCTTAAGCATTTGCATATATTGTTGCATATGATGCACATCCAAGTCACCACCAAGAGCTCTTAAACCAAAATCCAAGTCCTACCCGGAATCTTAAAATTGTAGTACATTACCTCATCTACCTCATAACCTAACTCTTGCATCATAGCATCAACATCATAGGTTGAAAACAGATCATTATCTACCTTGCCCACGTATGTAACTTTACCCTTCACATACATTCTTCCAGGGAACTTCATAAACTCTTCACCATGGTGGATTTCAAGTGTGAATAAAGTAGGCTCATTAGCTGTAATAATGTATGTTATAATATTAAAACAATATGATGATAAAATAAAGCTCTAAATTTCAGTTAATTTTGAAGAAGACATACCGTAAACTTCGACTGGATAAAACCATGGATAATCTACGTCACGAATGGACCAGGTAGGACCAACCATCTTCAGTATAGATGATAACGATGATGTTTGATCCTTGATTTCAAGTGGATTCTGCTATTTCTTGGGATACAAGAGGTTAAGAGTTTAAACTTTCAAAGGGTTTTACAAGAGGTTAAAACATTTAAAGGGTTTTATAAGGGATAAGAGAGAAAGGACGAAAATACCCTACAAGAAAGAGAAAATGCAACAGAGCTAACTGAGCCATATAACGACATCAGCGTGAAGGATTCAAACGAGAAAGAAATTAAAATTTAGGGGGCGATTCAAGGTTTTGAAACTATAGGGAATTAAAAAGTTAAAATGAACAAACGTCAGGGATGCAAATGGTAATTTACTCTAAAATAAATATTAGTTTATTGGTTACCATTACCCAATATATTAGCTTTTATAGAGTTGGAATGAATTTTTTTGTAGCTAAAAAAAATCTACTTCGGAAACACTAAAAGAATTGTACCCTAACGGTAGAGGTGCACAACCTAGGTTTTTTGACTTAAAATGAAAACCTGTTCTTGAGGGGGTTTGACTAGTTTGAAAATCAGGTTTCGACCACTTCCATACAACAGGGTTGAAACAGGTTTTAAAGCTACGGATTAAATTAGGTTGGTTGAAGATCAGGTCGGATCGTCAGTTTCAATTCTCAAACTAGTCTTTTTGCCCACCTATGAAGAAAATATGTGGTTTAATTAGTAAAGATAAAATTACTGGTCCGAAAAGTCTTAAACTTACTTTGAAGCTAACAAAGTTCTCTTGTCACCAATCATCAAAATTTGAGAATCAAGCAAACTTCAATTTTTAGTTTAAACTATTATTCTGAAATATATTTAATTTAATTGTAACAAACCAAATGTCAAGTACAAGTTCTCGTAAACTAGCCACATTAAACTATTGCTGATTATGGTAAATATATGTCAGTTATATCTCCTTGGTCAAATCAATATAAAATAACTAATGTGCTTGTGGTCTTGTTTTGACCTACGGGGTGGCTATTTGCAGCATGACACAAAAAAAATACGAAAAATATCTGGTTTTGAGTTCTAGATTTTGAAAATTACAACATTTAAAGTATAGATTAGACAAGTTTATATGAACGATGTATTTTTAATGAAGGGTTATCTTACATAGCTAGAATATTTGTCAAAATTTTCTTACAAATTTTAATCAACATGGATGATTTCATTATACAATAAGTTATCTTCGGTCGCCTACTATTTGTGGATAAATGTCACCTTAGCTACCATGCCTTTTGATTCAACACATCATATTTTTTCAATTTTATGCATTAACTATACATATGGGGTGTATTTAATGCGAATCAAATTTAAATAAAGAAAAACGAAAACCATGATACACTTGTATGTATAGATAATCAGTCAAGTAGAGATGAGCGAAAACCATAATGCCAGGGGCTAAGCTTCTTAGGGGCCGGGGGGCGCCCGCCCCCCCCTCTTTTTTCCGTCAGTAGTGTTAATTTTCGGCTCGACAGTGTAAATTTTCGATCTGGTAGTGGAATTTTTTTAATAAATATAATGTTCGTCCCCCCCTAAAATAGTTTACCTTCGGCCCTGCCCCCTCTAAGCCGTGGTTCAAGCTCCGCCACTGCATAATGCATTTGTATGTAAATTGTAATATAATCAGTCAATGTAAAACGAATAAACTTAGACAAACCCATATCATGGTTGATTTGTAACAACCATGCTTTCTTATCATCACTATAATTTTTCTGCCCATCATTGTATGTTTGCATATCTTAACATAGGCAAATCACTAACTTCATATAACTAATGAAGTACGGAAGTTACACAAGTAACTAATTTGAATTAATTAACGTTCCTCTTTATATTGCAGATATTTAGTATGTGGTGCTAACTTTTTTGCTTTGTTCTCACCATCACATATTATCCACTGAACACTTGTGTTGATAGCTTAGTGATAAGAATCAAAAACTTTGAAATATACCAAGGTTTAAATCCTAACATGAGACAGATTAGAAATTGATGTAGTTTACGAGTACGAGTAGATAGATGTGTGTAGAGATGCACAAATTGGTTTTTTCTTGGTGTCGGTTCTAATTCCAACTCCAAAACAGTTTCTATAATCTCCGGTTCCAAGTGAACCGTTTGAATTAAAAACCGGTTTTTGTTCGATTTAGGTTGTTGATAGTTTACATAAGCTTTGAGTCGGGTTTTCCCGGTTTAAGGGCTTTTTTTGGCTTTTTTTCGTTGTCTTTAACCGGTTTAATTCCAATTTGAAACCGGCTGGTTCAAGGCATATCGTACCTAGGCAAGAACTGGTATTTTTTTTTGTTAGGATCTGTTCCACCTCGATTTCGTGTGATGCTTTTTTGGGATTCATACCTCATGAAAAGAGTGAGATTAAGATTAAATATGCATTGGGGTAAATTCTGTAAGTTGATTATAAATTGGGAACTAGAAACCAAAAAGGATCAAAAATGAGAAGTTGAAGTTCGAAACTTCGAATAACCCAAGTCCCAACTAATGTGTAAAAACGGCTCAATAAATAAATAAAATGAGGTCATTTTAGCAAAGTAAAATCTCTGGAAATATGAAATGGGGTATTTTGGTGATCTTTTTCCAGACCTCATTCAAAACTAGTCCAAACGGAAACCAAAACCCATCCAATGAGACCAGACTAGACCACCGAAAACCAACCAATGAGAACCAGACTAGACCACGGCTGGAACCATTGGGCGAAACCGGTTCGATCCAGAATTTATAAACACTAGTCTTGGTCCAATACAAGACCGGTCCTGCCGAGCTTTTAGCACACTGCAATCTGTTGCTAGTGATAGTTTAGAAAAACTTCAAAACATAAGACACTAGATCTAGTCAACAATACTTTTCAATCTAACAAAAATAAGCAACTTGCTCTAGCGAATTCATATAGGCAATGACCATTTCAAAAATCCATGCATGCCTGATATCTTTAAGCACAATAGTTGTTCCACATTCAATTTAATTTGCTACGATAATTAACAGCCAACTCTTGGAAGCAAAACATGCGATTAAGTAACGTTTCTTGCTCCGTCACTGCTTCATGGTCTAACCATCAATCACCTGCCACATTTCCATCACACTATATCAGCAACTATATGTATTAGTCTATTAGACATTAAAAACTAGAGTGTTCCCAATAGAGGTGTAAACGAGCCAACTGCTTGTGAGCTACTCAAGAGATTACTTGTTCAAAGCTCAGAATGAGCTGAGCTCAGCTCAAACAAACTCAAGTCTACACTGGGAGCTCATATAATAAATTGAGCTTGAGCTAAAGCTTCACATATCAAGCTTCACACAGGCACACGAGCCAACTAATTATATAAATATGAATTTATATATGTAATATGAATATGGTAATTATGTACCTAATAAAGATAAAAATGAGTGGAGCACAAACCGAGATCGAGCTTTAGACATAGAGCTAAAACAAGCCGAACTCAAGCATAGGTGAGCTCGAGCACAACTCGCTTACACCCCAGTTCCCAGCACGATTTTTATTACTTTAACAAAAAGCATACATATATAAGCAAAAATAAATTAAACGAAAGCTATACCGCGATAAACTCTTGCTCATGCTGCGACTCCTGCTTTTGCTTGGACTCCTGCTCTTGCTAGGACTGCGCTTTTTAGGACTTTTACTAACACGCTTTGGGCGCTGAGTTCAGAAGCAAACACAACATAAAAGCAATACCAAATGTATTAACTGTGAGTAACAAACAATTCTACATAAATCTAGCAAGACCAAAACGCAAAGGGTTTAGTGGTTTCGATTTAACATGTATATTAAGTAATGGTTTGACTTACAGATGGGGATGGAGATCTGGATCTTGAAAGTGATCTGCAAAAGTTCCAGAAACAACGGAGTTTATTATCCAAAAGTTCCTCTTAATTACTCTGATCCAAGTGCCTTGATGCCACTTGGCCCACTTCCGTGTCAGAGAGTCAGTAACCACAATCAATACAATGAATGGAAAATCCACAAATGTCAGCAGCCCAACAGAGACCAATTTGTGACAGAACTAATGAAGTTATATGTATCATCTTCAAATAAACAAAAAAACAAAAGCAAAACAGGACACTACTTAACAAGATACCAATAAAGCCGACATACAAGTTGAACAGCATGCTTTATTTCCTATGTGGCATTTGGAGAAGCAATCACATGTTCCAGCTGTTGAACCTGTGATTGCCTATTTACAATCCAGCTTTTTGATTGCAATCCATATCCATGATTCCACGTGTTCCAATCTAGCACCAATGCACATTGGTCATACCTCCACAACCGAAAGTGTTATAGGTATTTGTAACATATCCCACCAAGATCCTAACATGCAATCCCCTGAAAGCTGTATGTATCCCATATCTAAAACATGGTAAAACTAAAGGAGTAAACAATGTCAGCAGCCATATATTTACTCAGTTTAAATAAGGATCCTAATTGAATTTGTTCTTGCTTTAAATCCTACCTAGAGCACTCATACTTATGGACTTGTTTAAAAAACATTCATCTATAGCATTGTTATGGTACAAAAATATCCAACGCAGGATAATTGTAGCAGAGAATACACAAGCAAAGGCAATGACAGGTTTGTGCGACATTATCATGCTAGATGACAGTTAAACAGCATAACAGAGAATCCATTACTTCCACAACACATTTATAATAATAATAAAAAACATTCACAACATGCTCCAATCAGATAGCAGAAACTACAAAACAAGTGTATGAAACTTAAGTAGAAATAGTTCCAGGAAACCAAAAACATCAAATTGGGATGTGCACCTTGCTGATGGGCGAGGTTCTGATACAGAACGAGAACGAGATGCAGACCTTGAACGAGATTTTGAGCGACGAGAAGATTTGGCTTTGGGGGACTTGCTGTACAAGGAGATAAACAAATAAACAAAAAGCAAGTTTAATTAAGATAAAAGTAAAGCAAAAGATCTCTTTTCATTGTTATTGTTCTCATTCAACTGAGGTAACTGATGCAATGAGACAGAATCCAACCTTCTGCTTCTGCTGCGACTACGGCTCCTTGAGCGACCTGAATCATACTCCTTCACCTATAGATAGGTTTTAAAAGTAGAGTAAGACATATGACCCAGAAAAACAGTGTTTAAAACGTGCAAAACCGTTATAATATTAGTTTATATCATACGCGTATATATCCACGAGAAAAAGCATTGCGAAACTCCGAGTCATCCAATTTTCGTATCTGTAAACAAAAACGATTAACATTAGATACATCAATGGCCAAATGTTTTCACTTAACTGTAAAAGAATGACAACACATCATGAACAGAAAAAATCACAGCATATTTCATGTCATCATAGTTTGTATAGTCGACAATCCCTGTGGTGCCTGAAAAGTAAATGACTCACCATATCAGAGTTGCTTCTCAAGTAGACCATCCAGATACTTTTCAATAAATAAGTTTACTCAAAAAATCTTAAATCTGATTATAATCTTACCACCACCCTCCTTAAAAACTTGGGAAAAACAAACATCACCAGCTCGACGCATGTGATCCTGAAGAAAAAGAAGTGAGACGAAATAGTGAGCAGTAGAAGACCAATAAAAAACTATTTCTAACAAGAATGAAGTCTTAGAATTTTGTTTGACGCTAAAATTGAAATTTTCATTTCGTAGGTATTACTAAAAAAAGAGCATACAAAAAGAAGTCTTGGAATATTTTAAAGCATGCTGGTAAGGGAAACATTTGTGTCATTCAGCAAATAGAACAAGCATGAGATGGTGACTAAATAGCTTTGATGACCATATGTCAAGCTTGTAGATAAAATACCAGTTTACCATTTATAGAATGGAATGCTTAATATTGTGACTCACTATAGGATTCTCTATAGTCTATACACTTATTCAGAAAGTTTGTTTTCAAAACTTAAAAGGCCTAGAGAATCATTAATTCAAAAACAAATCAACTACGGTTTAGAAGTGAAATGCCCACAAAGAGGGTAACCAACTACTACAAAAGTCATCAAACCATTAAAAGGTGACATCACCGCTAATCACAACTAAGGTTTAACAGTGGTGTGTAAAGTGAGTGGGATAAAACAAATAGAAGTGAAAATCATAGAGTGTGGGGTGCTACGCTATAAACAATACTGACCTTAAGGTCCTGCCATGAAGCAGAAGAGGGTAACCCAGTGACCAAAACTGCGTTATAGAATACAAATAAACATACTTGAGAGCAATGTATTCCCAATAAGCATGGTAAAAAACTGTCTGACTGAAACTCGCACCTCTGTAATCAGACCTCCGAGAAACTCCACCATGACCACCCCGACCACTGCCATGACTACTATGACGGTCTGTAGAAGACGAGTTGCCACGGCCACCATGGGCAAGTTCCACCTATTAATGCAATAAAAAGCATTAATTTGTTACTGTCACTAACATTGTAATCTTAAAAACAAACTAGTTATGTGTGCCTTACTGCCTTGCATGTATGACCTACCCTTAATCTATGCCCATCAAAATCATACCCATCACGACCCCTGATAGCATCTTCAGCATCACGACCCTCTTCAAACTGTAAACAAAGACACCATAGTACCATATCAGATCAGAAACAAGATATACGAAGGGAACAGCAGTATCAACACTCAACAAGATGAAGCTCACCTCAACAAAAGCATAACCAGGAGGTCTCGGTGGAACTTTTAAATTAATGCAGACTATTGAACCATACTGCAAAAATTAAGAAAACAATATACGTAAAACAAGACAACTACCTCTTTAATGGCAAACATTAATCTTTTATCATTCCTTTGTGTTACACTGTTACCCTTTGCTTCATCAAAGACACAAATCTCTTACTCGAGTGAGAGCTAAAAAGTCCAAAGATATTTGAGTGTGCTAATGAACAAAGATTGTTTCCTAATTCCTATCAATGGAAATGAATCTAATTTAATTTTCACAATCAATAATTCAACATTGATAGTTCCATAGTTATAATTATCCAACTCGTTATTCACAACATACACGGTTCAACTGTTAAATGTTTTCTCAGTAATCTAATAGCTCAAAAGATTATAAGCAGAGACAAATTCAGCGCCTTTGGAACGCGGCTGAGATGAGTAAAAATATATATATTAAGAAGACAGTGGCTGTGGCACACCTAAATACCTAAGATAACTTCGATAAAACAAACTGAATAATGAGATACCACTTCAGAGTTCATAATCAAACAACTGTAATAACAAATAGAGTCATGTGAAACCAGAGCCAATTACCTTATAAAACAAATCTTCCACTTCCCGCTCACGAATATCACCAGGAAGATTACCAACATACAGCGTTCTGCTGGATCGACTCATTGTCTCTGTTAGCAAAACAATCAATAAATCACAAAATCAACAAAATCAAAAGAGGAAAACGAACATAGAGGTGCATACTGTGTGACTACTATGATGAAGTACGATCGAAGGATGAAACGAGTTACCTTTGGATATGTATTAGATCCGACCACCGGCGTCGTTAGGGTTCAGATGAGATCCCTGTGTATCCCGTAAATGGAACTCAAATTGAAAATTGAATAGAAGCTTTTAACGACGTGAATACGTATCCTTTTGACTTTTACTTTTCAAAAACTTTTTTTCTTCTCACATCTTTGTTTCCATCTAAGTATACTTTCTGTCACGGACTGATTTGTTCAGCTTCCGTGCGGCACTTAGATCCGTTCTAAGTCAGCCTTCTTGATCTTAAATGGGTGGTTTATGCAGCGAAACTCTTTGTAAGGGAACGTTAGATTGGTAGTGCACAAGTGGAATGCTCGTGATGTGTGATTACAACACAAGTATTAAGCTTGTATTACCATGAACACAAGTACAATGCTTTGAGTTACAAATGACTTGGGTGTGTGCAAATGAGGCACCACCATCCTATTTATACTAGTTCCATGATCTCTAGATTGTTCTATATCTAGATCTATCTATACATATTCTATTCATATACTAGAAATATCTAAGACTAGATGTTTCCATGGAACTATCTAGCTTCCTTCATGATCTCCATGGCTGAACATTGTAGTGTTTTCTAGAGACTTCCGATATCTTTTAGGGCTGCACAAGTTGCCTCTTCATAGCATCCTTTTGAGCAACGTTTTCTAGAGTTGCGCGGGACATTCTAGAGTCCTCCAATGCTGCCATGTTGCTGCAGAATTGTGTGGGCTGTTCCGGAGTCTTTTGGGCAGCCTTGTTGGCTTCACAAGTGCCCCTAATTGATAAGAATTAGGGTGTTGCGATCTGCGTTTTGGCGGGTCGTGACATTCTCCCCCACCTAATGCCACGACGTCCTCGTCGTGTTGCCTCGATGCCACATGAGTTGTCTTCATGAGTTGCAAAATAGAGATGGTTTTGCCTTGACGCCTTGTATCCGGCTCCAAGGTAATTGTGTGCACCTGATCTCCTTTGATGATGTACATGGTGTTTAGGAATGTTACTGGACAGGCTTTTGCTTTTCGAAAGAAGTCCAATCCCAGTATGATATCATAGTTGTCTAGTGGAACGACTGAGAAGTGCAACTTCCCTGCCCACGTACCGATCTTTGTCTTTACGCCCCATGCTGCTCCTTCTATTGGTTTGGCGTTCCCAGAGGCGTCCTTGATCCATCCTTCTTGCGTGGTGATCCTTAAGCCAAGTCTTCGAGCCTCTTCAGGTGAGATGAAATTGTGGCTTGCTCCGGTGTCAACCAACGCTTTCACAAGTTTCCCCTTTATTTCCATGTTTACGAGCCGAAGACCCTTTGATCTTGTCTTCGAGTTGTCTTTGATTGTGGTTGGGTTTGATTGGTTTGCAATCACCAAGGGCTTGCCTTCAACTGTACTTAAAGTATTAAGTAGTTGAAGTTGCATTGCTCCTAGGCTAACCTCCTCTGGTTCTGATGGTTCTTCGTCAGATCTGATCAAGGCTGTTAGTCTAGCCTTTTTCGGACAATCCCGCGCATTGTGTGGTCCATCGCAAAGGAAACATCCTTTGATTATTTGCCCTTCCTTTCCATATTTTGGTGGTCGTTGATTATCTTCTCTTCGATTTTGATTTTGGTTATAATTTTGGGGTCTTGCTCCCCCACCTTTTCCTTCGTTATCCTCCATAATTGGTGGGTTTTTGTGATCGCCTTTCATTATGGTCGATCAAGCTTTCAGCAACAATGATGGCTGAGGACAAGTCTTGAACATTTCTTCGTTCAAGCTCGGTTCTTGCCCATGTTTGTAAGCCATCAATGAAGTATATGAGAGAGTCCTTTGGTGACAAGTCCGGAATTTCTAGCACAAGGGTAGTGAAATCTTTGACATAGTCCTTGATGCTACCCTTTTGCTTTAGATTACGAAGCCGGATCTTTGCTTCGTGTTCAGTGTTTTCCGGATAAAATTGTTTCTTGATTTCTTTTATGAAATCAGTCCAGGTTTGTATGGTGCACGTACCTTTATCCATTTCCATGTGCTTTCGTCGCCACCATAAAGCTGCGGTCTCCTTCAAGTAAAGAGTCACCGTCTTTATCTTCTTGGCGTCATCGACAATATCGATGGCCTCAAAGTATTGCTCCATCTCCCAAAGAAAGTCATCCACAGCCCTCGCCTCTCGTTTGCCAACAAATGGTGATGGTTTGGGGATGTCTACCTTTGTAGAGGCATGGATTATGTTGTCACCTCCAGTTGCTAGTGCACGCTTGCAAACACTTAGTTCGGTTTGCAAGTCTTTGATTTCTTTCTCAAAGTTGGCTTTGAGTTGACCCAACTCCCTTATGAATGCCTCTTCCATCTCCTTCTTTATCAAGGAGAGGGCGAGTTTGAGATCACTTCTCATTTCATTGAAGTCATTGCCTAACGACTCAACATGTTGCAAAGAGTCGTAGGTGTGTGTTTTGAAGATATTGACTTCGGCCTTGAATTCATCGATTTCATTTTTGAACTCGGACAATGCTGTCTCGACGTCTTCAACTCTTTTGTCCATGCTTGCAACCAAGTCTTTAGACATGCTTCGAGTTCTCTTGTCACCTTTACGAGTATCCTCCCGCCCACGGGTCTCGTCACTGGCAACGCTTGCGACTACAACCTTTTCTGGATTAGATGCCATCCCAATGAATCGACGCGGCTCTGATACCACTTGTCACGGACTGATTTGTTCAGCTTCCGTGCGGCATTTAGATCCGTTCTAAGTCAGCCTTCTTGATCTCAAATGGGTGGTTTATGCAGCGGAACTCTTTGTAAGGGAACGTTAGATTGGTAGTGCACAAGTGGAATGCTCGTGATGTGTGATTACAACACAAGTATTAAGCTTGTATTACCATGAACATAAGTACAATGCTTTGAGTTACAAAGGACTTGGGTGTGTGCAAATGAGGCACCACCATCCTATTTATACTAGTTCCATGATCTCTAGATTGTTCTATATCTAGATCTATCTATACATATTCTATTCATATACTAGAAATATCTAAGACTAGATGTTTCCATGGAACTATCTAGCTTCCTTCATGATCTCCATGGCTGAACATTGTAGTGTTTTCTAGAGACTTCCGATATCTTTTAGGGCTGCACAAGTTGCCTCTTCATAGCATCCTTTTGAGCAACGTTTTCTAGAGTTGCGCGGGACATTCTAGAGTCCTCCAATGCTGCCATGTTGCTGCAGAATTGTGTGGGCTGTTCCGGAGTCTTTTGGGCAGCCTTGTTGGCTTCACAAGTGCCCCTAATTGATAAGAATTAGGGTGTTGCGATCTGCGTTTTGGCGGGTCGTGACATTTCGCCTCCTTTCAACTTATCTTTTTTTTTTAAATTAAAAAAAGTTTTAAATAAACAATCCCAAACACCCACTAACTTCATAATTATTCGTCCAACTACTTATAATTGTATGTATATGAGAGTTACTTTGTATTCTCGAGTTCATTTAAAGAGAGGAAAGAAAGAAATCGGAAGAAAAGAAAAAATTTGTTGTGTTCCAGAGTTTTTTTTTTAACGAAGGAAATGAAAGGAAAGTAGAAAAAGTTGTGTTCCCGAGTTCATTTAAGGAGGGAAAAAAAAATGGAAAGAAAATAAAGCCTAAAATGAATTCTTTTAAATTGAAAGGAAATGAAGAGAAAAAAAAAAGAGAAAGGAAGAAAAAGAAAATAAAGGAAAGGAAAAGAAAAGAAAATTTTCTTTTCTTTTCTCTCCTTAAGTAAACTCGGAAACGCACCGTTAGGGATGTGTACGGGAGCTTGAATATTCTCGTAAGGGGAGTGGGGGCGAAATTAGTTTTTTTTAAAGGGGGCGAACTCGATATTTATATAAAAATTTACACTACCGGCCCAAAAGAGGGCCCCCCCACTATCCTCCGCCAGTGTGTGTATAGTTCGGTTCGGTGCGGTTAAGAGCATTTTCGAAACCGCAACTGCGGTTAATACCATTTTCAAAATCAAAACCGATACTTCGGTTAACCACATTTCGGGTAACCACTAGTTGTGGTTAACTTTGGTTAATTTCAGTTAATTAACCAATTTATTTAACACATGCTTTTAAACTAAAATTTTAACTAATAAATTATTATCAGGCTATGTTTGTATCAATTTTATAAGGATAAGATTTGTTTTTAAGGTCCCATCAAAACCTAAATCGAAGTCAGAGTGTGCATATAACAATACGTGCATGCATCTTGCATTACGTCTACTTATTTAGGGGTTCATTCTATACATAACGGAATCCCACTATGTAAATATATTTTGATAAATGTAAATTAAAAAGATTAACATGTGAAATTCTAGTAAAATCATGAGTATTCTAATTTTTTTGCAAATTAATGTCATTCGGTTCGGTACGGTTAATTCGGTTAATTTGTACACCAAAACCGAAACCGAACCGCAACGTGCTGTTAATTAGTTATGCCTTAACCGAACCGTCGGTTAATTGTTCGGTTCGGGTAATTTGGTTCGGTTAATGCGGTTAATTCGGTTATGGTTCGGTTAAATCGGTTAAGTACTCACCCCTAATGAGAGTTATGATTCAAGTCTCACTTTAAAAAAATTACTTAAAATTTAGAAGGGTTTTTCCAATAATAAGTTTCCTCCTAAGGTGTTGGAGGCGTGGTCCCGTTTGTAAATGAATGGGTGGACCAGATAAGATAATATTCATCCCTCGAAGCAAAGTTGTACATTTATCGTTCAAAAACATATACTAAATTTTAAATCGGGCCAGATAATTGGACTGTCACTAACTAAACACATCAGGAATTTAAGAGTTCCTAAAAGTCAATTTCGAAAATTTTATAATTGGAGGTTTGTGATGTTTATTTTCTTTAAGCTCCACTTTGTTGATTTTGTTAAATATGTTTTGCAGGTTTAAAGCTTAAGATGTTTTTTTTCCTTTTCCTGTTCATACACGATCAATTTGTGACGTTGTTCGTGTGTCATCGGTTAGATTGTGTTACTTGATTGTTGTTTACGTACCTTGAATGTTCGACTCAACCATAACATTAACCATAAAACCTATGATGTCTAGATTTATTAGTATTTTGATCATTTTTGCGTGACATAAAGCTTATGACACTAAAGCGTGGATTGTGAAGATATTATATTTTGTAGGCAATGTTTTCATGATATGTTGATATAATCCTAGTGTTATTATAATAAAATATGTGTGTTTATATTTGTAATCTATGTATGCGCTAACACCTTTTATCCAACTTAAAATGTTAATCTGTTGAGTAAGTTGATAAAATTGGAATTGATGAAATTATGAACAAGACACAAATTGGGTTAGTTTGAAGTTGAAGTTGAACCCTCTCATCTATTATAATGTGAGCAAACATGACCAAAACGACTTGCATATTCATTAAAACTAATTTATCAGACTACGAAGTTGATGGATTTTATTGGTAGAAATACAACCTTCAACTTAATTCGCATAAAAACTCGCACATATAAAACATAAAACTTTTTAAATCAAGATACAAATTATAATTTATGTTTAAAGAAAAATACTAATAATAAATTGCCTTATTTTTTATGGGTCCTGCTATAAATATATCACCCCCATATTTTAAACGTCATCTCTAAACTCAAACGACAGTTTGACGATAAAAACAAACGGCCATTTGAAAGGTAAATGACATAAGTTTTTACATGACATGCAAATGGTCATTTGATGACGAGCTTAAATGCCGTTTAAAATTTAAAGGCTTATGAAATTTGACATAACCTATAAATAACAGATTTGTTTGACATTAAAACGGTTATTTTACATGTTTTAGCCTTTTACATGTGGTGTGAGATTAGATGGGAGGTGTCATGTGCATGGTTTGCCCCTTTTTATTTATTTGTACATAATCAATTTGGCCATATGATGTGCGGACATGATGCAATGTGCCTATCATATATGTGAATAACATTAGAACTTTCAAATCAGATGTTTTATTTATTAACAACATTTTCAAATTAGATGTACAAAGTATGATAAACGGTGTATAATATTAACAAGAATGTGTCATTCTCCAGTAAAGCTCGCAAATTGAATCGACAAAATCAACATGATTTAGGTTGGGTCTATTGAGGGTTCAATAAGGTGCAAATCGGGTAATTTGTAAGGAAGATGAGATTTGGCATTGACGTATTGGAATGACATCAATTCATCATTGTTTGAAAAAGATGATAGAATGGAATTGATGTTGATTGGTGATAGCGTGGACTTGGGTTGGGTTTTTGCATGGTCTTTGAGCTTCAGACCGTCAAATTTCAAGGAGTTTGTAAATTGCCGGATTATATTCTTGGTTTTGTTGATCTTGGTGATGGTGATAAACATTCATCATAACTTCATAAGTAGCATTGGAGATCGACATAAAAAATGGATGGAAAACAACCAAGAAAAAATTGTAGAACAAGAAGCTCAACTCGCAGGGCTCGAACCCAGGTGAGTTTAGTCTATACTAGATGCGCTTAACCGCTAGATAGGAACCCAAATCCTGCAGCCAGATTGTTATACCCATGCAAATTCCAGAAAATCAAAAACAAATATATGGTCTAATCTGATGAGCTCGTCACATCAGGGCCAGTCCCGAGAATTCTCAACGGACTTTGGGCCCGGGGCGAGAACAAAATACAGGTCCCTATACTACTAGATATAAAAAAGACTAAACCGAATAGCTTGTATATAAAAATTTATATACGATGGTAATTTTTATGACAATAAACAAAACCAAGTATTGAAGTAAAATGATTTAATTTACTTATTTAAGAGAATCGGGAGGCTCTTTTAACGTTTTTTGAAGCAAAGTTCTCCATCAAGTATTCATAATTCATGTTCTCCAATATATCGTTTTTAATAGCTATCATCGTTAATCCGTTGAGTATTTATTAGGCTAAATTATTTGAAATATTAACGAGGTATTAGATAAAGTTTAATGGGCTAAAATAATCACAATGTTATTGGGTTGCTAATGGATTAATTAATAGATTTTAGTTTGTTTATTAAAAAATATATATATAATATTAATTTTTTAAATATTTCGGGCCGCTGAAGAGATCGAGCCCTGAGCGGTCGCCCATCCGGCCCCCACTCAGGGCGCCCCTGCGTCACATTTCCTACTTGTCACTCAGTAACACACTATTATCAATGTTTCAAAATCATATAGGTATAAATATATAATTTCAAGTAATCATATGTGTTTGAAAGCTTTGGTTTTCGTAGTTGAAAATCTATTAGCGTCACGTTTGTGTTTGAAGACTTAGATCTTGACAATTCAGGTTAATTACGCTCATGGGTCCATTTAAAATGTCGGTTTTAAGTCAATTTTAATATTCTAAACCAAATGCCAGATATTCACATTAAGCACTTGAAAACGCGTAAGTTTATGTTTCTTAAAAAAATAATGGTTTTCGTCATTTCTGTATTGACTATTGAGAATATGATCATTGCATTCTAAAATCGTTGTCTCACGATGTGTGCAAAATACATAATTGTTTTAGTTTTTGGTTAAGACAATTTAAATAATACATCTAAGTTGACTTTTATATTTAAAATTAATTACATGATTCGACTAATATCTACTCTCATATCTATTTTAATAAAACAAAATGTCTATGTGTCACATGATATTGTTCTACCCCTTCACTTAGGCATTATACACTTGTCTTTATTAGAATAAAAATTAACCATCTAATAATGCATTAAATGCTAATTATATTATTTATATACTTTCCAAATTATAAAACAATTTTTTTGATAATCTAAAAACATGTTTCCTTTCATTATAAAAATTATATTTTTAAAACAAAGTTTTATGAAACATGAGGTTTTTAATGCAAATGACTTTTAAAAAAATAACATTGTTTAAAAAGAATATTTTTAAAAAAATTTAGAAGGTTTAAAAACAAATTTTTAAAGCAAAAGTTTTTTAAAGACGAAAGTTTGAAAAAATATTATTATTGTTTTATTACCTAAATTAACTATTATACGTAATTTTAATAATATTTAATCTCAAAAAAATATTTTTAAATTTTTTAAAATTTAATATATAACTATTAATTTAATATTTTTATTTAGCCGGGTTTCTAAACTAGTAAAATAAAAAATAAAAAACTCATACATGTGTCCCATTGCATATGATGCAGACAGTTTTGTGACCAAAGGCCCATAAGCATCTCTACAAAATTAAAATAATACGACAATGACTATATACGAGAAATATACATAAACACGTGACTCCTCGTGTGATAATTTTAAAGTTTGCTTATAAAGGAGGTTGTCTTTGATCTCTAAGACTATGTACTCATACTCATCAAATATGTTAACAAGTGTGTGTTATGTGTACTTTCACGGAAAACATCATATACCACTTTAAGAAAAATTAAAGGAGCGTTCAAATCAATTTTGTATAATCTCGTTTTTTTTTCCTAATTTTACGTAAACTTATTGAGATTCATAACCGATATTCTGGTCTCAACTTATACCCATTACTCTTAGAATGTATTTTAATGTTTTAAAGCGTCAACTTTTGGTTGCAAACTTTTATAACTCTAAAGGCTTCTGCTAATTTTGTTGCACCTAAAATGAAACCGTGGTATATAAGTTTTTATAAAATAGCATACATCAAAAGACATAAATATGGATGTTAGAGGTCACTATGTAGAAAAAAAATATGTGTTAAAACAAAAGAGCATAAAAGTTTCATGTAGCTAAGGTTCTTTTTTATATAGATATATAATTTTATGGTTTTTTTTTTGTAAAAATGGAATCATATCGAGTAATAGTATTAAATAAAGTTTACAAAATATGATTGTCGCATACGTATAGAATATATAAGAAAAGTGAAAAAATCTACTATTCGTCGGTCTAACTTGTGATATTGCGACTTAAGCGTTGGGGAGCTTTACACGCCGAACCCCTTAGATCCATCTAACTTATTTATTTTTGTTTAAAGTTTTTAAATAGAATCACATTTTATCAAACTTTGACCATAAACATAGTCTTTTATTCATGACCGGACATGTAGTAATATCATATTCTATATTTTTCGATCATTGTCATTGCATGTAAATAGTTTCATAATTTTGAGTAAAATGTATCAAATTTTACTAAAAAAATACTCTTATAACTAGTGATATGATCAACAAGAATCCAGGACCAAAGACAACTGAACCTTCAACAACTTTATTAAAACAAACCATATATATGGACTCGACTGAACAATCATAAAACTAAAACGAAATAAGATTACGATCTTCTCAATGAATGAAAACTATAACAGAACAACTCCTAGCCTTATAATGACTTTGGAGAAGATGATTACACGAAAGTTATGAACATGAAAATGAGAACAGCCCCCGGAAATAAAGAAAGCGATAAAACCCTAGATGCCATGAAGGTGAAGTGTGCACGCATGTATGTCACAACTCATGCTCTTCGTCCATTGTTATACGCGACACTCCAACGGATTCAAAGAACAAGAATACAAGATGCTTCATACAATCTAATCCAAACCCGATCCAATAATATACATATACAAACTAGTCTAATTAATAACTACATTTTACACTCGGTGTAATTAACAGCTAACCCAACTCTTGGTATAACATGAAACATGTAGAAACTTGAAATGAAAGCCTGGATTATCCGAGAGTGTTGTGATCACTTTCAGATTGAAATTATTCAGTTTTCATCCAAATATTTCATTCGGATACAACTCGGATGTTGATCAAGATCAAAGTATGAATTTGTGTGTGTTTTGTGAACCAAAGAAGAAATTCAAGAGAGAGACAAAAAACCAGAAATCAATTCTATTTCAGGAGAGGGTAGAAGAAACTATAATTTGGTAGTTTTTATTTTTCAAATCAAATGACTAAAAATGCATCTGTTTTCCACTCGAATATTAAAAGGTGAAATTCTAGAAAAACAATTTTAAATAATGAAGTCGTTTCAAACCCAGCTAGGAACTCAATCCTTTGGACCCCGCGAGGGGCTGCTACCCCTTAGACCTCGCTATTAGGGGCGTCGTCCCCAACTCCCACCAATGGGGCAACCCCCATTGCTTAGGGGTTTTGCCTTTAAGAAGGTTTCAATCGAACATCACAATATACTCAAATAAGTATGCACTTCGCACTTTCTGATTTGTTTAATGAATATTATGATTACATTGATTATTAGTCAATCCAATTATATTAAAATAGCTAACAAAATACAAATCAAAATATCTATTTAAAAGTGAACAAAATGAATAGTGACTTGATAAATTCTGGCCGTTCATTTCGTCATCAACGGTTGTAGCCTACATGAGTCATGTTTCTTTTCTGCCACGTGTTTAGGAGAGGAAACCAGATGTAACTCTCTCTTGTCATTCTCTCTTTGCGTGATGAAGGAGATGATAAAGACAACATAGAGGAGGATCATAAACCACCACCGTCATATTAAGTGGTTCACGATGACTCAAAACTCACTCACCACCCACCACCACCTTACCTACCACCATGAGTACTTCATGGAGACAACGTTTTTTTACAACTTGACTCTTCAAATTATCTAATGTGAATTTAGGAGTTAGTGAAAATGAAAGAACAACGAACATAAATACCGTCGTCGTAGTTTTTTTGTTTCCCTCAGGCGGCAATTTTTCATACCCTTGAGTTTGGTGTCTATGAAAAAGAAAATATGGAAGATAGACTACAACATATCCATAAAGCTAAAAGCAACACTCAAAACCTAATTTCTAACGTATTTATTTGTTTTTATTAGTATTATACTATTTATGTTCAAGAAAGAGTTGTAGCAAAAATTTAAGTGACAACGCGCGGGACATACACCAATCATTACTTCATTAGTTAAATTGTCACTTTTTTAATATTTTATATCGGCAGACGCGTTTAACTTAAACAAATTAAAAAATTTATAAAATATTACTTTAGCTGACTCAAGTTTTAAATGTTTTGAGTTTATCTTTCGTATATATTTACTTAGTTTATATGTTTACTTAAAAAACAAATACGGTTCAACGTAAATTTAGTCCGAAAACAAGCCGGGACGATTGTGACGTATTACATTTCAACGTAAATTTAGTCTGGAGACGAGCCGGGGCGATTGTGATGTATACTTTATCACGCTGTATACGACACAACCGCACGTATCTTTTTATATACATTTTTTGTTGGTTTATGTTTATATTTGTTTGAAAAATAGTCGGGTCAAGTATAATACGTTTTAATTTAACTACATAAATTGAATTGTTTTGCGTTTCGACGTAGGTTTAACCAGAAACAAGTCGGGTCGATTGTCAGTCTATCTTTATCACACCGTATACAATCACGTTGCGTATAATGCCAGACGCAACACACGGCGGTCAAGAAAAACTAGTTAATTAACGATATAAACATTATGTTTGACAATGCATTGATATTTTTAACAATTAACATAATGCTTATTTAATGATATTTTTCATAGTAAACGATTTCTAATCTATATCTATATATAATACTAAAAGAATAACTTAGAAGGACATTTGATACATTTCTAGACTCCCTAAGTTTATTTTTCTCATCTTCCCTCCTCTTAAATAATTACCTAAATAAAAAATATTAAATAATTTTAATTATTTTTAGATTAAATTTTTTAATAAATTAAGAAAGATGTCTTTTTGTTATTTTTAGAAAACAATTTTTATACAATTAAATTTTTTTTCTAAAACATCTAACTTTTTTCAAAATATAAAATATTTTAAATTTGTATTTTTAAAAGTAATTTTTTTTATAACTAAAAATAATTAAATTCGGAGTTATAATAAAAGAATTTAAAAATAACATTTTTAATACGGTTTGTTTTTGAAAAAGATATTTAACTTTTGTTTGGAAAGAAAGTTTAAAAACAAAAGTTTAAAAATTGATATCGTTATTTTATTACTTATAGTTATTACTCATATGTAATTTTAATCATATCTTATTTTAGATTATCATTTTATATTTCACAAAATTTTATTATATTTAATGTTTTATTTTTCAACCCGTATAATACACTGGTTTACTAAAAGTTGGTATTAAATAAATAATATCAACAACTAATCAGAGATATTATGAACATTTATAGTCCTATCCAACCTGATTCAATATTATATATCTACATTTGATTACAGAGTCAAAATAAATCAAAATTTATCTAATTATTGTACATAACTTTTCAATGTATATTATTTAAATCTTAATTTATTCATACTAATATCCTCACACCCACTCAATATCCAGCTCACGTTTTGACCCGTCAAAAATATTTCTTTTAAGTCTAAAAAAAGATAGTTTTTTACTGTATATTTCACTATAACAATAGAAAGATGTCTTTTTATTAATGTTATTTAAAAAAACAATTTTTTATACAATTAATTTTTTTTCTAAAACATCTAACTTTTTTTAATATAAAATAATTTAAAATTGGTATTTTTAAAAGGTAATTTTTTATAAACTAAAATAATTAAAATTCGGAGTTATAATAAAAAAATTTAAAAAATAATATTTTTAATACGGTTTGTTTTGAAAAAGATATTTAGCTTTTTTTGGAAAGAAAAATTAAAAAAAAGTTTAAAAATTGATATCGTTTTTTTTACTTATAGTTATTACTCATATGTAATTTTAATCATATCTTATTTTAGATTATCATTTAATACTTTACAAAATTTTATTATATTTAATATTTTATTTTTTCAACCCGTATAATACACGGGGTTACTAAAGTTAGTATTAAATAAATAATAATCAACAACTAATCAGAGATATTATGAATATTTATAGTCCGATCCTACCCGATTCAATACTATATCTCTATATAAACTTAGGGGTCAAAATAATTCTAAATTGATATAATTATTACATATAATTTTTCAGTGTATATTATTTAAATATTAATTTTTTCATACTAATATCCTCACACCCACTCAATATCTAGCTCACGATTTGACCCGTTAAAAGTATCCCTTTTAAGGTCAATCTCTGTCAAGTGTCGGTTTATACTTGAAAAAGCCTATTTTCAAACATGATCAGCTTTATGGTATCTTGTTACAAGTTAAGAGTAAAGATGGATTGAAACTTTTTGCTTTAGATAGTCAGTGTAAACCTACTAATGTTACTATTAATATAGTTTACAATGATGTTTTTGCTCATTTGTGACTTTATACTCAAAAGTTGTTATGTCTTATTTAATATATAACACATTTGATTTTATTTTTATTTTTATGTTATTTAATAATTAACTTTTCATATTTTCGTGTAATACACGGATAACTAAAGCTAGTGATATATAAAACAATATTGGTAGAATGACAATAACTTTCATTTGATTAATAGTTATGGCATTAGGGTGCCGGCAATAAGCACGTGGCATTCTAATATGTATCTGGGATTAGTTTGCGTTGTTGAGGTTTGACTTTATGAACAAATTGAGGGGATTCATAATTACTCAAAGTCAGACATCCACCTTTGAGTGAGATCGACAACTTGAGCCGCTTTGATCATTATCAAAGGCATCATAAACAAAAGGCTATAATATGATTTGGGAAAAACATGAGATGATAAATTATACAAACTATAAAACTATAAATTATATAAATAATATAAAACATTAACATTTAACATGTATAGAGAATTATAATGTTTATGTTTGTTCGGTGTCGATTAAAGCTTGTTTTATTTTAAAAAAAAAAAAGTTAGTTAAAGTGATATAATTAAAAGTTCTCATGCCGAAACACACTTTTGTTTACACGGTTATCTTGTGTATTTGAAATGTGATAAATATGTTAGTTTTTAGAAGAGACACTTTTTCCCATTGAAGACAGCGATGGCTCATTTAACTAAATGGAATATAAGCCTAATAAAGTAGTTTGAGTTTGTTAGATCGGTGTTGTTTACAGGAATCACAGTTAAATCCAAACCAAATGAGAATACCTGAAATCCAAGGTATTTGGAACGGGTATAGGGTTAGGTAAGCGGGTATGAGATCAGGTATGGGATTACATTTCATTATTTTTACGGGTTTGGGACGGTTATGAGATTACATCATATACCCTTTTATCCGTCCCATTTAGTTGTTTACCCTTTTAAGCATACCTGATTACATACTTGAAATAATTTTTCTTTTTTTTGTTATTTTAATTATATTATATTTATTTTTGTTAATTTAACCATATTATATTATCTTCAAGATCTTACTTCAAATATTCCCCTCATTCAATTATTCTTTTAATAATCTAGTCAACTAACTTGACAATTAGACTTTGGATTCTCCTTTGAACCCTAGTTTCGATTGGAAGAGAATCAGCGAGACATTAACAAATAGATTTAGTTGAAAAGAGATATCGACAAAAAAAATTGGTTTAAATGTTGAAGAGATACCCAATGTGTATACCATATTAGTTTGATTATGAGATAGTAAAATACTGAATTAATATTAATGATAGGTTTGATTACATTATATAGAGTTTACAATAAAGCCCTAAATACCTAAACGGGTCTGTGGGCTCAATCCTAATAATAATCATTACTAAACACTAATAATAATATAGTCTAATACTCCCCCGCAGTCAGAGTAGTAGAAAATCGAACTCTCAAAATGGAAACAATAAAAAAATAAACAAAGAACAATAAAAATAGTCTCGATCTCGATCACAACGTTCGGCCAAAATTTCATAATCTTGAAATCTTCAATCCAAAACCTTAAATGCAATCCCCAATATTAAATGATCTTGTAATCAATTGAGGGGCATCCAATGCGGCAGTGCGGCATAGGCATAGGGCGCTACGGCGAACAAAGCCCTGGGCGGAGCGGGGGGGGGGGGGGGGGCGTAGTCTTGTAGGCGGTGCGGCGGCGGACCGTAGTCCAGCAAGCGATGCGACAACGGAAACATGATCACGTTATCGGTATCCTAATAAAAAAGATAAAAAAGGAACAAAATGACACCTGACGACCGTGGTCGTATGGTGGTGTGTCATACCGAAGGCTAGTGACCGTGGTCAGGCACCGTTCTTTGGTGGCAATGGACTGTGAAGAAGAAAGATTTAAAATAAGCGGCTTGAATCTAAAACCGAGGCGAATATTTATTTAGAATGGAAAAGATAAAATAACTAAAAACAAAGAGAATGGAAAGGGCGGCAACGGTGGTGACATGCCGCCCTGTTTAGGGTTTTAACATGGTGACGATGGCTAGGGTTTGTACTTTTGTGGTAGCGCGACGGAGGTGGTAAAGAGCCCAGATTGGCTTAGATACCATGTAATATGGTAAAAGATTAAATTAATATTACTGATAGGTTTGGTTACATTGTATAGAGTTTATAATAAAACTATAAAAACCTAAACAGACCCGTAGACTCAACCCTAGTAATAATCATTACTAAACCCTAATAATAGTATAGTCTAATAGTTTCAACATTCAAATTTACTTTTTATTGATTAGTTAGATGGTGATGAAAATTTCTATTAAACGATGTTGTATCCACAAATCGATACTCGTTTCTTGTCTAGAACAATATTATTATACGATACATACACTTGTCCATTTATGTGTATTTAGTTCAGAGATGGTAATTATTTTTTAAATTAAAATTCAATTATGCAAAAAGTGCTAAAAATTTGTATTACGCTCTGCACATATCAACTTCACTTCTAAAAAAGTCATATTCTAAACAAAAGTAGTTAAAATGATATAAATTAATGATATGTTAAGTTCTATTAGATGTGTCATAACTTTCAAGTTATGTCACGTATTAATTAGAACTTTTTTTTACGGACATACACTATCCATTCGACTTCTAAAATCAACATACTTTTATATTTTATAAAATTTGAACCTACAACTTTTAATTAGGTGTACATCATCTTCTCACTAGACTATCTACAATTCAAGGCTTTTTTTTCTTGTTAATATAATAATTAGGCGACTATTATGTGTCTGTCGTTTTAAATTTTCAAATGGTTATATGACTTGATAACTTTGATACGAGTCTAATTTATATTCATAATAATATTTATCATGTGTATCAGTGACCTTACGTTGGGCTTGTGATGGTAGTTATTGTGTTCCATGATTATAATTATAAGAAAGAAAAGGATGAAAGTAGCAGAAACGAACCGGAACCAAGCATGCAATCCGAAAGTGTTAAGGAAGCAAACCCAACTGATACTGAGAGCAAGCTGAAGAAGACGGTACCCGTCGCAGAAAGCTCCCCCTGATGTTTAAAAACCGCCAGGCACGGGTCACGTGCAGCACACGTGGTTTTTTTTAAAAAAAAAAAACAAAACAAAACATAAGGCGCCGACATAACAAAATAGTAATGATGTTATTTTATTAAACACCATACCCTATTTATAATATTCATTGAAAATCGGGATACATCTTATATTTCACTTGAGAGTGTATAACGATGATTTGTATATACTATTGAAAATCAAGTACGATACTATGTAGATAATTGATCAAATATGATAGTATGTGCTATCAAGTAAGTGTTCACAGGAATACAATCAAGATAGTTAAAAGAAATAACTATACACAATTATAACTAAGTTTTTAAATTAAGCTTGTAAATAAATCGAACATTCATGTACTGTTCGATACTTTGATGGGAAGTTTATTTATGCTCGTTTATTAACATATTCAGAAAATTTATGCATCTAATTAAACAAACAAACATAAACACATGTTTTGTTTATTAATTTATGTTTGTGAATATTCGTTCATGTATGTTGGTTTATGTTCATTTATTTATGTGCATTTGTTGTTGATGAATTATGATATATTAGATTTGTTCATTTGTGTTCATATACGATTATCTGTGTTTTTTTAATATTTTTTTTAAATTATGCTCGTTTATTTTTGTTTGTTTGTGTTCGTTTGTTTGTGAAGTTCGTTTAGCTTTTAACGAACGAACATGAACCAACACGAACAAAAAATTGTGTTTTATTATTATGTTTGTGTTCGTGTTCGTATTCGGTTAAAGTTAAATGAACTAATACGAACATCTCAATGTTCATGTTTGTTCAATTTGTTTACAAGTTTTGTCTGAATAAAGTCACTCTCATATTTTTTATTCTATAATTTCTAAAGTCATTTAACTTTCGATGTGTTCCAATTCTATGTAATTAAATATATTCTAATTGCCAACATCTATTTATACATTTTTAGGCGTATAGTACAAACATTTAAACTTTTTTAGTTTGTTATTTCAAGCCCAATAATTTCACATCTTTTACAATTTAACCCATAAAACTTTTCACTTTCAATTTTGTTCCCCTATACTTTTCATCTTTTACAAAATTTTCGTTTTACATTTCGGTTTAACTTTTGAGAATTACACGTCGTAACATACGCGTGTGGTTCAACATTGTTACGCCTATTTTTTTTCCGTTTAACGGCCCCATCGCAACGTGTTAGTTATTGTTTTTAATGTTTTACATTTCATTTGTGAGGTTCAATGTTTTCATGTCTATTTTCTGTTCAGTTTTACTTTTTTCGTTTTTATTTCTTTTTTGATGTGACTTTTCCGGTGTTGGTGGTTGCTTAAAGTGACGTGACATTGGTGCTACTTGTCACGGTTTTACGCCACCCGCCGAGTACGGGAAGCTTAATACTAATTTTATTATAAATTTAAAATAAAAGCCCGATTACCATGTAGTATAGATATATTTTATCGCTATTACCTCCCGGTTAAAGTTAATTGAGAAAATATATTTTACCTAATAACAATTATTATTCATATATGTTTTGTTTGTTTCAATTAATTTTAAATAATATAACATTTCATTACAATATTACACAAGATTAAAACACTTATTAAAAGTTGAGCTATTTTAGACGGACAAATTTTCAGTGATTTACTATAACATTGAAAAACTTATTTAAGATTTGGTGAAGTTTTTTATAACTAAAGATAAGCTAATGAAATCATTCGTTTTGATTACCAGCAAAACCAATTATAATATTCTATAGAAACTATAATCATAGACCTTAACTAACATATATTTTTATCTAATAAAAATAATATATTCAAGATCAAAAGTGAAGATATGAAAGTAAGATGGTCTTAGAAATTAAATTTCACCCAAAAGCTCATTACCTTTTAAGTAAAATTCAAGCAAGCATCCCGTAAAGATAATCACAAGACACTCATGAAATAAATCAAGATTTATATTCGAAAAAAAGTTAAAACTCATTTAGACTAATATACGGTTTGATTAATAATAATAATTTACGTGTAATATTGATTTGATAATTAATCAATACAAGAGCATAACCGGTGAAGTGACTTGATCTTTACCTTTTATTTTTGATTCTTCATTCTGAATACTTAGTTAGATTGGTATAATATAGACTTAACAAGTTCAAGAATAATTAAACTTTTAGGTATGTGAATTAAAGGTGAACAAAGTGGATGAAGCATACCTATTACTACTTTTTCCACATAAAAAGCGATACTCCCTCTTAGTAAAAAACCACTTTTCTACAAGGTCACGATACATACGTTTCTCTAAAACAATTAAAAGAAACTTTTACGCTCAACTTTATAAGACTTGTTAAAATCTACAACCTTTAGAAAACTCGAATAATCTGGTTTAATTATTATAAAACAGCGCTTTTAGTTAAAAACTGAAACAGAGTTTATTATTTTTGGTAACAAAATAAATAAAAAAGACAAAAATATTAAATGTCAAAATTAATGAATCTTTATCTTTATACTCTAATATAAGAGTAACTTGAAATGACACGTGCCAGCACCACGATCATCCTCACCAAAATTTTTCCGTCTCTCTCTCATATTAAATAATTACCTTAATTATTAAATATTATTTAATACTTTTTTAGATTTAATAAATTAAGAAAGAAATCTATTCATTAACATTATTTCTAAATAAATAAATTTTTTATAAAATAATAATTTTTTAAAGCATAAAACTTTTTTAAAAATACGAAATATTTTAAAATTGGTATTTTTAAAAAGTTAATTTTTTAAAAACTAAAAATAATCAAATTTAGGAGTTATAATAAGAAACCTTTTAAAAATGACATTTTTATACGGTTTGTTTTAGAACAAAATGTTTATTTTTTTGGGAAAAAAATTTAAAAACAAAATTTTAAAAAATTGATATCATTTTTTTATTATTTATAGTTATTTCTCATATGTAATTTAAGTCATATCATATATTTGAATATCATTTTATAATTATTATTTTTTATTATATTAATATTTTATTTATTTAAACCGTGTAATACACGGGTTTACTAAATCTAGTGTACTATATTGTCAATCGTGTAAATCAAGTGGGGATCACATTGGGCCATAATCAACACCTACCGTTTAATTTTTAAACCACACTAATTTTCAAACCACACTAAAATGATATTTATGTAAGGGCATTTGTACATCAATCGGGCAAAGAGACTTTCAAAGTCGTTGAAGGAAGTTTCCGACCGCAATCACCGATCACTTGATTTCCAAAGTGATTTTGGCCACTATAATTAGTGATTTTCCACTGATTATTAGCGTCAGATACACAAACTCATTATTATATTATATTATAAAAAGAATGAGGAAAACGAAAGCGATTGCCATTGAAATAAGAAAAACACAGAAACTACCAATGTGACATTCGAAGAAAAGGAGTAAAACTAGATGATAACAAATATCCTTTAAGTATTATATTTTTTTCCTTGAGTTTACCTCAAACTAAAATTACATTAAAATGTTGAGCAACTCGAATTTATACTATCTAAATTTACGTTGAAACGTAGAGCAACTCAGATTTATACCGTCGAGTGAAAACGTTTTATATTTGACCTGCCACATTTCCTTGCAAAATTTACGTTAAAACGCAGATTATCTCAAAACGTATATAAAATTTGCAAGGAAACGTTTATATTTGACTGACTCGTACATAAAAATACGAACGTAAAAATTAATTTTTTAAAGTAAAAGTTGTACTGAGGAAACCCCGAAACTTTAAAAACTTAAAGGGGTTAAAGTAACGTATCAAAGATGCCTATTATATTTAAATTTAATAAACAGTTAATAAAAATATAATTTAATTCAATAAACAAATATTATTATTATTATTTAAAAATTATTATTATTATTATTATTATTATTATTATTATTATTATTATTATCATTATTATTATTATTATTACTATAATTACTATTCCTGAATTAATATATAGATGTAAGGACTGTTTGGTAGCCTCTTAATAGAACCATTAAGAGGTTGCATCTGAACCGTTAAAAGTCTTGTGTGTTTGTTTCAGGAAAAAAAAGCCTCTGCGTTGAACCATTCAGTGTTGTTCAGATATGAAACAATGCTGAATGAAGTTTGGACCATATTACCCTCACAAAACACACTTATTTCTTTCACTCTCGTCATCTACCTCCTCCACTACACACATCGACAACCAGTCGACGATCTCCGCCGCCGCAATCGCACCGCCGCAGTCGCACTCGCCGCCGCAGTCGCTCCTCCGCCGCAGTCGCACCTCCGTCGCTCCTCCGCCGCAGTCGCACCTCCGTCGCGGCAGTCGCGCCTTCGCCTCCCCAGTCGCAGCTCCTTCTCCGGTTGAGCCGCAGTCGCACCTCCGCCCGCCGCTGCAGTCGCACCTCCGCGCGAGAGTCACACCTCCACCTCCCCTGTCGCAGCTCCTTTTCCGGTTTGATTTCCTTCTTTTTCTTCATATTTCATTCAAAATTTGTTGTAGAATTCCATATTTATGTTTGGTTTTGTATGTTTTTAGGTTAAAAATTCATTATCTTGTTATTATTATATAAGATTTATAGATATTTTTCTAGAGTTTCATGAACTTGAAAAAAATTTGATACTTTTAAAGAAATTGTTTGTTCTAAATCATGAAATACTTGATCTGATGTTGTTTGATCAATTATAAATACTTTTCTAGGGTTTCTATAATGATTTGTATTTTTTTATTTATTAATCATTCAGTACGTACAATCATTCAGACATCTAATCAAACAGATACATTTTATTCAGCACAAAATAATCCAGAGGGTAAAATAGTCATTCTATACAGTTATTTAAAGATTCAACCAATCATCAGTTTTTAGTTAAATACTTAATAATTCAAACCTATTAATCATTCAGATCTTTACTGATTCATCACTTAATGATTCAGATATTACCAAACAGCTTCTGAAACATTTTTCCCTGGTTTCAATAACCGACGTTCATCTATCCTTGTCATGAAGAAACCCTATGCAAACCTCGTTCCACGCGCCGTCACCCAGCGGCGCGTGAATTCACACACTCCTTGCTTCCTCACGTGCCGGAGAGTTTAAGCCACCGCCACCTGTCACCTGATACTTTTGGCCCCACACACACCCACTCCCCCACCCCCCTTCACACACACACACACACATACATCTACATATCTCTCTCTATATATATACACAGACACATACATCTGTTGAACAGAGATCGAAGTGAAGAAGAAGACGACGATGGGATCTGAGTTGATATTCAGAGGCCACGAGCCCCAAACGACGTCGGATTCATACTCCCCCAAACCCCACAAACCCTGGCTCTCCGTCATCCGCCCCATCCGCTACCTCCTCCGCGAACAACGCCTCCTCTTCGTCCTCATCGGCGCCGTCATCGGCGCCGCCATCATCGCCGTCGTCCCCACCACCACCACCACCACCACCGCCACCATCAACCACCTCGACGCCTACTCCCTCTCCAATCATCAGACCTCCTCAACCCCCGGCGACCCGTTTTCCGACCCGGGTTCGGATCCTTGAACTCCGGCGGGAAGATCCCCTTGGGCTGAAGCGAAAGGGGCAGAGGATCGTCGTCACCGGCGGAGCGGGGTTCGTCGGAAGTCACCTCGTTGACCGATTGATCGCTAGAGGCGATAGCGTGATTGTCGTTGATAATTTCTTCACGGGGAATAAGGATAACGTGATGCATCATTTTGGGAACCCTAGATTTGAGCTCATTCGTCACGATGTTGTGGAGCCATTGCTGCTTGAAGTAGATCAGATCTACCATCTTGCGTGCCCTGCGTCACCGGTGCATTACAAGCACAATCCTGTTAAAACGATCATATCCTTGATTACCTTATTGTTGTACTTATTGTTGTATTAATTGAGTTTAGATGTTTAATTGTTTGTTTGTGTTCATCTTGTGATTCTTTAACGCTGATTTGGTTCTTACAAGACGAATGTGGTGGGGACGTTGAACATGCTAGGGCTTGCGAAGAGGGTTGGAGCTCGGTTTTTGCTCACGAGCACCAGTGAGGTGTATGGTGATCCTCTGCAACATCCTCAAGTTGAGACTTATTGGGGCAATGTTAATCCGATTGGTGAGTTTGCTGTTTGCATCTTGTTCGTTTTTGTGTTTGCTTTAGAATTCCGACGATAATTGCAGTGGGAATCCGATCAGATCTGGGGGGTGATTCGTAGATTTGGGGTCTGTGATCTGGTGGTTGTGGAAGAAGATCTTTTGATTTGAAATTGTTGTATTTGATTTCGAATGATCAGCCAATTTAGGGGAAATGAATGCAGATGTGGGAAATGCGTAAGATCTGATGGTGTTTGATGGTTTTGGCAGGTGTTAGAAGCTGCTATGATGAGGGAAAGCGGACTGCTGAAACGTTAGCCATGGACTACCATCGCGGTGCTGGTGTCGAGGTCTGTGCAGTAAAGATTGGTTATTTCCTTATTGGTATTTGATTTGGTGGAAATCGGATCACGGGTTTGTTTAAAGGAATGATTTTGATTGCGTTTGTGTTTGTAATGCAGGTGAGGATTGCTAGGATATTCAACACATATGGTCCTAGGATGTGCATTGATGATGGGCGTGTCGTTAGCAACTTTGTCGCTCAGGTGGGTTTTCGACTGTTGTCATGGTCGCTTTTCAAATTTCAAGAATCATTTGCTTGAAATCTTGAATGATGTGTGTTAGAAGTTGAACATTGTGTTTGATAGCTTACAAAGCATTTTGTTCTTTTGTTCATAATTTCATATGTTCATTGATGGTAATAAATTGGTTGATAAACAATGCAGGCACTTAGAAAAGAACCCTTGACTGTTTATGGTGATGGGAAGCAAACAAGAAGTTTCCAATTTGTTTCGGATTTGGTTAGTATGTCTTTCTCTGTTTTTAAGATTCCTTATTGTTTTTTTGGTTTTCCTCTTCTTGTTTGGAGTTATGTGAATCATCAGCTGATGCTAATTGGCTATCCTAAATTTAGTAATTGCTATTTTTGTGCGCTTTCAGTATTTAACCTCCGGATTGGTATCTACCCAGATCTCTAAATCTGGCAGTTTTTGATTCAAGACTAAAAGAATAATTTTTTGATGTGCTTACTGTTAGTGGTTGATTTGTGATTGAGTTCATTATCTTTGGTACCATGTGTAAACAAGGTCTAAATGACAAGTTCGTTATGCTTTCTGTATGGTAAAACAAGCGTATCGCGTTATGACATTAGGAAACAGGATGTTATATGACCAGTTGGGATATTGCTTGTGGCTGTGTCTCTTTGGTTAAAGTAGGCCAACACGACACGACATGATGTGTGTTACTTCCAACTTCTAATTTTGTTATAAATTACAACATTTCTAACTTCTTAAAACTGTTCACATGGATTACTCAATGTTTTAGTTCTCAATTATTATTTTTACAATCAAGTTGGGACTGGACCCACTTGGTTCCTTTGTTAGTAAGTTTCTCTATGCAGGCAAAAGCCTTTTTTGGCGTTGAATGATTAGTTACATCTGTTCTATTATTCAGTTTAGAGACGCGTATTCACCTAACTTACTCTGCTTTGTATATGAAGGTTGAGGGTTTGATGCGATTGATGGAAGGCGAACATGTAGGACCCTTCAATCTTGGAAACCCTGGTGAATTCACAATGCTTGAACTTGCTCAGGTATGTCTTTTCTTTTAATACATCATATTTTGAACTACTTAACCGGGGGTGTAAGTTGAGCCCAGCCTGAGCTCGGCTCGTTTAGAGCTCTATATCTAATGGTCAAGCTCGGATTGCGAATAATATTTCAAGCTCAAGCTCGGCTTGTTTATTATTTAATAATAATTTTCATTTATATAAATCCACAAGTTATATTGTTTATATTTATATGATTCTATGATTTTTATATATATTTTTAATGATAATTTTTATATAACATACTATATATTATTTAATTTTTTATCATAATTTTGTATATATAATAATAATAATAATGTAAATATATATCTACTATATTAAATAAAAGTTAGATAAACAATAAGCTCAAATTAAGCTTGAGGTTCGCGAGCCTAATCAACCTTGGTTTGTGAAGCCTGAGCTCGTTTATTAAACGAGCCCCAATATAAACTCGAGCCGGCCTTAAGCTCATTTAAGCTAGATTCGGGTTTTTAGCTAGCCTATCTCAAGTAGCTCACCAACGACTCTACTCGTTTACATCCCTGTATGTAACTATGTATCCCACATGGGATACAACATCTGAAAATTAGAAGCTTGAGTTATAGGCTATCGGTAACTTTCACCTTGGTTCAACTCCAGCCTGCTGCTTTGTCTTTGGGTGTTGCAAACTATCCACCAAACTATCCATTTTGCTAAATGATGTGGTGATCATCAGAATTTAGACAACAATCCATAATTTTGTAATTGGTTTACATTGGTACGCAGGTTGTCCAAGAGACGATTGACCCGAATGCAAAAATAGAGTTCAGGCCAAACACAGAGGATGACCCACACAAGCGCAAGCCTGATATAACCAAGGCAAAAGATCTCCTCGGATGGGAGCCAAAGGTGCCGCTACGCAAAGGTCTCCCCATGATGGTGTCTGACTTTAGGCAGCGAATCTTCGGTGACCACAAGGACAACATTGCCACCTCCACCTCCACCTCAGCTTAATCGGCAATGCTTACCATTATGATATAATAATGATATGCAGCATGAAAAAAGCGTATACTGTTTTCGCTTTTAAGGCAAATGTTCCCTTCACCCAGAACAACTAGTGTAGCAGAGGTTACTGTCTCTCTACCATTGTTCACGTCTGAGTTGGCTATATTAGTTTTTTTTTTCTGAGCTTGTATTTTCTTTTATTATTGTTATCTTAAACATGATTGGGAACTTAATTGGCATTTTACAGATATAAGTTTTACGTTGTAGCCTACCATCTTCCCTTTGTTATTAGTATTAATGCAATTGACTTTCAAAGATTTTCTATTATTTGTGAATTCTACTTATTGTTGGGTTTATCGTAGGTTGTCGGTGGTTGTAGTATCATTAATGTTTTTTTTTTTTAAATGTAGTTGGGTTAAGTTATGACCATATATCCTATCACAACGACACAACGTAATAGGAGTTTGGATATTATCATTTCGGATCCGAACACCAATGTTGGTTTCAATAATATTGAAATACTGTTAACAATTTGTTCGCTTATAAGCTGGTGGTTCATCACAGTAATGCAACAATAACATCACTCGCTAATAGCCTACGATATATTTAATTTTGAATAAAACTACGTTTAAAAGGAATTCTACCGTAACGCTCACATAGAAAAACTCATCTAGTTTTGCCATAAACATGCGTACGCATACAAAATATTTTGATATGTCATGTTTTTCAATTCTTAAATTGACAAAATATTTTGATTTAAAACTACAAGTAATAACCTTAAAACGTAAGCATGATTATATAAAATATAGACATAAAACTTTAAAACCTAAATTTGAATATATATAGTATAAGTATAATACAAAGAATTTAAAAATAAGAAAATGAGTCATGATTATATCTAACCCACACATATAGGTAGATGTAAAAAGTTAAATTTAAAAACAAAAGAAGTGACCAAATTTCAAATTAAAAAAAAAAATCAGTATAGCAACTTAAGTTGCTATTTATATATATACAATGACAATTAAGATTCAACATCAACGGCTAACAAATGGTAACCGTAATCTCTACATTAGCGGTAAGTTGAACGATCAACAATGAATAAGTTATGTTGCTCGGCTTCTAACAATACAACCCCCCCCCCCCCCCCCCCCCCCCCCCCCCCCCCTCATCACACACACACTATATATAACTGATAATCGTCATAGTATCAGCTAATTGTTGTACTCGTTCACGAGGAGTTACAACTTTTCATCTAAATTATTGTCATGGTACAACTTTTATATAAAAAGAATTCATTTGGCCTGTTTAATATATAGAAATTAGAAACTTTGTATTTCATATATAATTCATTCTCGTTTTTGCAGAACTTTATGTATTATCTAATTATAGATTTGATATTTTCAATAAATAAACAATAATCTGATAATGAAACATACACTTAAGAAAGCTATCCATGGATATATAAAAAACTAAACCTACATTGGTTTTACGTTCTAAATAATAGTTAACATATAAGAAAAAAACCAAGGAAAAAGATTATGTCACCTTGCAATCATGGATCAACTTTCGGTATCAACTCATGTGATAAAGCTATAGGTAAGTTGACGATCTCTACAATTGTTATGAGTCGCTTGGTCCTTTGCATTCCACGAAATGAGTGTATCAAATATGTTGGTTCTTTGCGTACAATTATTCTTAACTAGTAATGTAACCCCGCGCGATGCGGCAAAAAATCCATATCATACTTCTAATAAATCAAAATAACTTTATACATGTGACATCTTCTTAGCTCTCCTCTTCTTTTCTTTTCTCGCTTATAACAAACTAATTAATACCTTCTATGTTTAAGTTTATACCATCTATATTTAATAATTTTAATTACATATTTCAAAATTTTATACCTGTCTAAATATCTTAATAAACAAAAAAAACGTAAGTGTTTATACTTTACTCAAATTCGTAATTAATTGTTCATTGTAATTGTAAGTTTTGATAAAATAATAAAAGAAACTTCAATATTTATATTTTAGTTAAATATATATTAACAATGCCATAATAACATTTCATCATTATACATTTTTAAATTGTTTATTAATACTTCATTCCATGATTATTTTTCTTTATCATTTAACAAAACATAGTGATGGAATTCAAATAAATATGTTTTTGAAGATCTTGATATTTTGAAGTATGACTATACCATTAAATTGCGTATCATCAGTCAATGAAAACGATCAAGTATGTGGCGTTATCCAGAAACTACAAGTAAAATTAAGTTAAACTATTAATATTAGATCAAGATGGTATATCTATAAATAAAACATCAAATGTTGTGTATAAACAAATATTTAAAAATTTATAGTTAATGCATTTAGTTTTTTAATATATACTTATTTATTCAACCCGTGTATTATACGGGTCTATAACCTAGTATTATTTATATAGGGAAAAATGAATATGAGTATGTCACATATTTAAGCGGACTCATCTATCCGTTTCCCAGTTAGAACCGCACCCTCAATCCCTCTCAAGAAAAAACCTACAACTGAGAATCTCGTAGCTCAAGTCTGAATATTTTGAGCTTAAGTGTCTGAATATTTTAATTTTAAGTGATACTTAAACTCAAAATATTCTTATATTTACGTATTGAGTACCTCTTCTTAATCATTTTAGTTCAAGTGGGATTCCTTACCTTCAAATTTTCATTTCTCTCCTCTTCACATCAAAATGCCATCAAATATTATATTTTTAATAGCAAATTGGATTTTAATAATCCAAACTATTATTTATTGACTGATAAAAATCCATACTATTAATTTGTCCGGTAACAATCCCAACTTTCACTTTTATTACCATCGGCGCTCCTAGCAGCATAATTATCATAGATTCACATTTGATTTACATTTATTTTCCGCTCGATTTCACTTGTATGTTATCTCATTTCGTTAATAATCATTATTTTGAGTGAAATCAAGTGCAAGTCAACCGAAAATATTTGATAATAATGTTAGTGGGACTGTTATTGGTAATAAAAATAAAGTTCAGATTGTTACAGACTAAATTAATAGTATGGATTATTATCGGCCAATGAGTAATAGTTTGAATTTTTAAAATTCAATTTACCTGTTTTTAATAAATAATTACATTTTATACTTTGTTTTGAATTCCAATGCCTAAAAACTCAGACGACATTTGAAAAGCAAAAAGGTCTTGTGAACCGTTGGATCTCCAAGAAGAAGCACAAAAAATTGAAAGTTTGGGGCTAAAGTGAAACTTAATAAAAAATATTGTGGCCAATGTAACGAAACCTAGAAGTATTCTATTCATGAAAGTTTTCAATTAATATATAACTAGTTAAATTCGTCCACGCGCGTTGCGCATGTTGCGGACGAGGCAAACAACAACTCAAATAAACCATAGTTACTGCATCGTAAAACAAAACGGTAGGCAATAAGCCAAAATCTAGTTATGGTTGCACACTACAACTTGCCAACCCCAAATCGTTTTGATAGCATCATGTTCAACATGTTTTCTACCACAAAGTAACTAACCCAAAGTACCTATTAAATCATATACGATCAAAGACTAAATATTATACAGCAAAATGATGGCAATAAACAGAAACCCACCCATGCAAACAGAATCAAAACTGAAACGAAACCGTAAAACAATATCAACCGTATAGTAAAAGCAAGAAATTGAGTAGTCTCAGATGGTTGCGCCATCATCATCATCGACCGAATATACCAACAACAAGTAACACATAACCGTGACCATCATTGGGCCATTCCGCCTCAGATGAGGCTATCCCCATCATCATCGACGTTAGATCTTAGATTAAACAAATCCCATCGTCATCGATCACCGACATTGACTTAGGGTGAACCCCACTAAACACTCAACGACAACGATGACCGTTACCAACTACCGCACGCTCATCCGCCGACAAACCGACTTCCCAGAGGTGACGCTAAGCAAAGGTGCGCCACCATCTAGCAAGTGGCTGAAACACGGTATCATACGGCCACGGTGTAAGCAGCAGATGGAGGCAAACCGCGAGGCATGCAACAACCCGCAAACGCGTCGTGCCGATGTAAGCAGCAGACGGAGGCAAACCGCGTTTTGGCGTTGATTGTCAAAGACCCGACTGTTGTCGCCAAAACGAAAAACCCTAAATCAAATGCCGGTTCCGGCGGCTTCAGGCACAAATAAAATCGGTTATGAGCTCACAAAACATAGAACACTGCCGGAGCCATCGTCGTCGTGGTCGAGCAAAGCAATCGATGACGACACACGTCGTGTGAACAACGATTGGAAGGTAGGGGCGACCTACCACCGACAGGCGGCGACCGCACCACCGAGATCGGAACGTCGGGGTGACATGCCATCGTCAGGCAGCGGCGGAACCACCGACAAACCAACCCCAGCCGACACTCTTTCTCTATAAAGAAACCATCGAGGATGACACAGCTTGTGCGAACAACGATCGGAGGGTAGGGGCGACCTGCCACCGTCAACCGGCGGCGACACCAACGACGATCGGAACGTCGGGGCAACCGCCACCGTCAGGCGGCGACGGTATCACCTGCAAAGCAACCCCAACCATCACTCTCCTTCTGCAAAGAAGCATTCACAGTGACTATAAAGGCATATGAAGGGGCAAAATACAAACCTCCAAAACATTTGTGCCTATATTACAAAAAGACTAAAAACAACTGTTGATGGGCATTGCTTTTTTCATATATAGGGTAATGAAGAGGCAAAATGCAAACCCCCAAAACATTTATGTCTATATTACAAAAAGACCAAAAGCAACTGTTGATGGACATTGTTTTTTTCATATATAGGGTAATATATATAAAATGTTTCTTCATCCACCGATACAAGACAAGTTTCTATCAATTTCTTACTTCAAATTCACATTAAAGTACACTACGTATAATCAATAATATCTCATCACCTTATATGTTTGAAAAACAACGAAATGAACAATAAGGTACTGCTGCTTATGCGGCACGTACAACCATCCATGCAGGTTGCTTTGGTTTTAAACGTTGGTCCTCTGCATTCCTCGTTTGGAGAGAGAGAGAGAAGGGGGGTATATGGTGGGCCGGAGATGTCTGGGAGTTTCAGGCGAGCTGGTGGTTGTTGATGTTCTGATCATTCCAGAAATCCACCTCCAGTAAGGTGTGTGTGTAGACCCCCTCCCCCCGGTGGCCACTGGACCTTTGCTCGCGTGGGTGGCTTAGCGGCGACGGTGATGATCTGGCTTCAGTGTTACGGGGTTTCGATTTCCACCTCTCTTGGACCAGATGCCGGAGGCGGTAGAGCAGTGGCCACTCCGGCTTGGCCATCGTATATTTGTATCTGCACGCTCCTATCAATGTCGTTTGCTGATGTCGATGATGATGAACATATGTTCGTTCATCTGAGACTTGGTATTGGTTATTACGCGGATGTGATGATACATGAAAGCTGGTGCCGGTTGTCTTGGCTTAGCAACCATTTCTAGTGTGCAACCACAACCGGACATCGGTTTAGAGCCACACTTTAAAGATTACTTTGGCTCCGGTTAAAACTGTTGGGCTGTGACTAGGATGATGGAAACTAAATCTGAACCTTGATTTCCATCATTATTAAGATGCTCAACGCGCGCCTGAGTAATACTACCAATTTACTTTTAACTTCATTCTCAAATTCATATCCAACACATTACCTTTAACGATAATACCAAAATCAATTTAACTTTATTTTAAACACATTTAAACTCTTATCAGTTATCATAGTACAAAACAAATAAATGATAAAATATTAAATTAGTCACCAATGTTTTGAAGCTCGGATAGGTTCGGTTGGTTCCGTAAGTGACCGATTTGAGCAGCCCCAGTTCGTATTCGATTGGTAGGTTCGTCCCGGTTCAGTGGTCGGATCAGGAACCGGTCCACGGGTTGGACCAGATTTTGGGTGTTTATTCTTTCAAATCTTTTTATTTTAATAGATTTACTGAGATGAACGATAAATTAGAGTGTTTGACATATTATTATATTGAGTTTTATGTATAACTATAAAATACACGTATAAAATACTTAGATTGAATTATATATATATATATATATATATATATATATATATATATATAGAGAGAGAGAGAGAGAGAGAGAGAGAGAGAGAGAAGAGAGAAAGTTTACGGTACAAAGTCGAAAAATCGTGCGAAGTAATTCCAACTATTGATTTAGGAGATGAATGGTTCAGATTAAAGGTGAAATAATTACGCATGGAATGATGACTGGATGGGTAAAATCGGAAATAGTTTACAATTGTTGACTTTTTTAAAACTCGTCCAGTTTTTTTAAACGTATATAACTTTTTTATACGACGTTATTTTTTTAAAAAAATTACACCATAAAAATCAAGCATTTTATTCTTTTTAATTTGAGTATACTATTGCTATACTTTTTTAGAAAAAATCAACACTTTTTTTTAAAACGTCTATGTGTTGTGCGTATAACTTGTGTGATTATTAAATGCGTAATTATGAACATAACTTGCGTAATTATCATATAACTTGCGTAATTATGAATATAACTTGCGTGATTATTTTTTATAACGTGAGTACTTTTTCTTTGCGTAATAATAAATATAACTTGCGTAATAATAGATATAACTTGCGTAATTATGAATATAACTTGCGTAATTATGTACCTTTTATGTGTAATTATAGCGCAGACGAAAATACCCCTCTGCCAAAAAACACGTGTCACGCTCTGGTGACTTCGTACGCTTCACACGAAATTTACACTTTGTATAGTAACCGGCCCCTATATATATAATATCATATATATATATATATATATATATATATATATATATATATATATTATCACATCATCGGTTCTTAAATCCGGTCCGCTCAGTCCAATCAGCGGACCGGTAAGACGTCCAGTTGAACGTCCGATATGGTTCCGAAAACATTGATGATGATTTAGTACATAAAAATTTAAAATAAATAGGGCTTTTAGAGAGAGATGATTAACAACAAGGATCTATCTTTTTGGGATTTGACATTAGGGGTACCCACCCCTGCCATGGGCGGGTTCTTTAGTCTCGGTCAACATGTGTCACATGAATCCCATGTGAAAGAAGTAGCTATGTGAATGCGTAGATGTCAAGTCAAGTCAAAATGAGAACTCACCCTTGCCATGGGCGAGTTCTCATAAATTAGAATTTAATCTTCAAATTTCGATGCAATAGAATTGTGATGAACAACAATATGTGATCAAAATTGCTGGAAAAATCAACCACAATTTTCTACCGTCTCTTCATCTACAATTGCATAAGCTACCGACATTACTAGTTGTTTGCATTTTTGATAACTGCAATTAACATTTTACCACGATGGAATACTTTCAAGAAAGTGTCGTCAACAGATATCACCCGCTGACAATACTTGAATGCTTTAATTACCAGACCGAATGCCCAAAACACATATTTAAATGTATAATAATTAGATGTACCGGTCGGATGATGTAACTATTCCACGATAGCATAGTTCTTCTCTTGTAATGCGTTGATGTACGTAGATAATTGCTCAAAGTGATTATCCCAGCTACTGTAAATACTCTCAATATGAGCTTTTTGAGCTCGTCAGGCTTTATTATACGAAACATCAACGTTCAGTGTGTCTTTTAGATGTCTTTAAATATGCTTGATAGGAAAACCAATATCTTGACAGACAAATGGATGATGCGGGTAACTATATCTTTGCATTTGAAACTTCTATTGTTGTTACCAACAATAGTACCAAAACAGTTATGCATATTCACTCATCTAGAAATTCTCCACATGTGATGATCGTATTTCTTAGAATCTTACACATACCATTAAATGGAAGGCCATTGTGAAGATTATTGTTGTAATTAGGGCTAGTGCTATAGTACTTTGCTATCCATCTTGAACGTTTACTTTCTACTACTACTACCTCTCTGTTACATGTAAGATTCCATAACCGCACTGCATGCATTACTTCATCTTTTGTTTTAAAGTACATGCCAACACGGATTTCTTTTGACTCTTCATTCCATATATTCATGTGGTATTCATCGTCAAAATCAACAACTTCATAATCTCTTAATTCTTAAGGATCTTCAAAATAGTTCACCTTCCCATAAGATTTTGGATTAACCCCAAAATTATAATGGTCTGGAACTTTATAGCTGTTGTTATCATCATCACTAGATTCTTCATGTGACGGGATGAGTTCAGTATTTTCACTACCATGTGAAATAGGGATGTTCAAAAAATCCAATATCCGAAAATATCCGAAATCCGATCCATATCCAAATCTGAATAAACCGATCTGAATCCTTATTCTGATATTCGGATCGGATCTCATCCGAATTCAAATTCCTTATTCGGATTTCGGATATCATAATTTTTTTATTCAGATTATTCAGATATCCGATTAATCCGAATAAGAACTCAACTATGTTTCTAACCCAACATTTATTACCCAACTATCTATTATGTTTTCAACTCAATACTCAAGAATCTTGACATATTTTAGTCCTCTAATCCTAAATAATTATATAATAATTGATTGTTGTTCTAAATTAGAGATTATAATCTTCGGGTTCGATACAATTACCTATTATGTTTCAATTTGTGTTCAAGTCAAAATTTTGTTTTGAGGTTTGATATCTTTCATTATGATTTTAAACTTATAAAATGTTAAGAATAAAAAATTAGCCAAAAACAGTAGAAAAAATTTGTTATTTGGTTTATTCAGATTATTCGTATACATGCGGATCCCATCCGAATTGAATTCGGATAGATTCGGATCGGATAGACATATTCTTATTCGGATCGGATCGAATTTCGGATAGGGCGATGAAATTTTCAAATTCGAATAATCCGATCCGAATAACCCGTTATCCTATCCGATGAACACCCCCTAGTGTGAAATACCATCATCTGACTTATCAAAATCTCCGTTATGATCCTCTTACCTATCAACATATTCAGGGCTGTAATTAAGTAACGAACCGACTTGATGATAAGAAACATAACCACAGTTAGAATTGCTTAACGGGCTAACTTGATAATCATATGATCTTACGTTGCATTGAAAAGAAGCAATTGTTTGTTCGAGTGCCTATGATACATAGAAACCACGTAGGAGATCCATATAATTGGATTGTTGGACTTACATTTTCGGCTCAATGGTAACGTAAACATTTCCTCGAAAATTTTCAACATTTTCTCCCAAATAAAACAAGACTTCTGGACTTGAGTTATTGAAAATTTTAAAGATTTAAAAGAAACCACCATACAAGTAATATAATTTTAATTTCAAATTATAATATTGCTTTTAAATTTGAAGATGAATAAAAATTAAATCAATAAATTCTTTGACATTATAGTAATGTTTGTAATGTATTTTATGAATGTGTGTGGTGTAGCTGGTGAGTTGATTATTGTAGGGTTTCATTTGTGCAAAACCCGCCCTTACCAAAGGCGATTAACATAACATGTTACCATCAAAAATTGAAAATTAAAAATTAAATTTTGTTTTTTGAAAACTCGCACATGACAGTGACGAGTTTTTGATGCCGAAATCAAAGAACCCGCTCGTGAGAGATACGGATACTCTAAAAACTAACTTTAAAAATTTATTCTTTGGTACAAAGACCTCAACCCGAGGGTTTTGAACTCAAACCCCCCCATCTTCCATTAGCGTCGTCTCTGCAGGTATGTCTTCTCCCCAATTTTATCGAATATCTTCATTGATTTCCAACAGGCGTTCGCTTCAATCGTCAATCCTTTTACAGTTTTACCGTTGTTAACTACATCTAAATCATACTTTCAGTCTAGGGTTCCCTATATTAACAACACCATCAAACCCTAGCTTTCTTCTTGTTTTCAGGGTCCCTATACTGTTAGATCGCACTCTCTCAGATTCTCTTGCACATTGAATATGAGGTAATTGGCTTTACTAACATGTGTTAATCTTACTCCTCATGATTTGAACACTCTTCAATTTGTGAATTTTGTGGAGTAGGGCACTGATTCTTTGTTCTGTGTTTGTAGTCGACCAATGGAGGAAGATGGACAACAAGTAAGTGGTTTTTGCTTGATTTGTTGCTGTTTCGTTGGATGGTGTTTTCTGTTTACTTTAATTCAATTTAAGCGCATATAGAACAATGACAGTAGCAGTTATCGTCCATTTTTACGCATAGTATGCTGTTGTTTAACCTTGCTTGCTTGATTAACTTTTTTTTTTTGTGTTTGAGGATCACCCTGCAAGTATAGCATTGATCACATAGGTTGCGCTTAATCAGTTAATTGTTATCTGTGTGATAGAGGAAACACAATTAAGATGTTATCATAGCTTTTGGCAAGTGAAACTTTGATGGTATTAGTATAGCATCATATTACACTATGTAAAAAGGTAAAGATATGAGTGGAAGAATGAACATAAGGGATGGAGTTCTAAACAATGACATGAGCTGGGATTTTTCTCGCTACTCTTAGTTTAGGCATACACAAGATGATGAGCATATGTTGGGCCATGCTCGTAAGACCAATATGGTCTTAAAGTTAATTTGAGTCAGAAGCTGGGGGTATTCTTGAAACTTAACATCATGGTTGTTGTTTATCAATACTGTTTTTCCGCCATAGTTTTAGAGTTCTGTCAATGGTGGTTGTATCTTATATGCTAGTGTTGCTTGTGTCTGTGTAATTTGGTGCGTTTTGTGTTCATTTATGTGCAAACAAGGTCCGTAGCTTTTGTCTTTGTGTTTGTAATGGTTCAGAGCAGCATTTGATGCTTTTGAACATTCAGTCAAATAAGCGATAGAGCTAAAGCTAGACCTTGAAGATTTACAGGGGTTGGCGTGGATGGCACCCGTTTATTTTCTCAATACAGATGACGAATAAGTGTTGCCTTGTCACTTTGTCAGTTCTTAAATAAATTCTGGTTAACTATGTTCTTAGAACTACTTTCTACTTGTTTAATTATCCTACAATATGCTCATGCTTTCCGAATTATTAATCCTTTCATTTAATAAGATTTTTAACTATTGTATGCTGTTGATAATCACAATTCACAAAGGATGCACTTATGTGTAAATTTGCATGTTTGTTTATGGATCTATAATGTTCCAAGTTTCATCCATTGCGTGCTATTATTTTTTTTCACCTTTTCTTGATGTATCTGATCATACAACACTAGAAGCTTTATATCTACAACGTTTAAAGTATATTGGGTTTTTTATATTTAAAAAAGCTGATAATAATATGGTATAACTTGTTTATATAGGGTGGGTTCATTTTACCGACATCCGATTGCGTATGGATCAATTTTCTTAATTAAAATGTTCTTTTAACATTACTTTTGATATTTTCCAGACCAAAAACGAGGAAGAGGAGTTCAATACCGGGCCCCTCTCCGTCTTGATGATGAGTGTTAAAAATAACACACAGGTAATAGACTATTTAAATAAATTTGATTCTTATTTGCCATCTTGAATAGCATCATTGCTACACATTATGACTTGTAAATCAGGTTGACTTAGCCTGTTATCGACCTTAATCTCTTTAATTATTAATAATTATCATGTGTTGCACATGTAGGTACTCATCAACTGCAGGAACAACAAAAAGCTGTTAGGACGTGTTAGAGCATTCGACCGACACTGCAACATGGTGTTGGAAAATGTCAGGGAAATGTGGACCGAGGTTGGTTTTTAGATTTAGCAGCCTTTTTTATGTAATTTGTAATCTTTGGTTGTGACACATCTGAACTATGAAATTTATCAGGTGCCGAAAACAGGAAAAGGTAAGAAGAAAGCTCTTCCAGTTAACAAAGACAGATTTATTAGCAAGATGTTTCTTCGAGGGGATTCCGTCATCATCGTACTTAGAAACCCTAAGTGAGAAGTACTAATTTCATACTCCTCTGGATCAGCTCAGTCAGTTTAAGTTTATCGGCTACTAATTATTTTTCCATCTGCAATCGGAACATCCTATGTTATCGCACTTGTAAGGTATATTTAATTATGATATGTGCTTGTTATTCACTCCTTTTTCCATGGTTTTATCACCTTGTTATTTAATCTTGTCATACCTAATACAGTGCACTTAATCTTGGTTGCGTAACTGATACCTTGTCCCAAGTACGAACATGGATTGCGGTTTTAAAAGACCGTCATGTGTCGTCACTTGTTTTCGCCTAATGAACAGCTCCAAATATATGGCTGATTGGTTCATACCGTTGGGATATGGATGTCACTACGGGAGTCATTTGATTCTCCCGCTAGCCGTCTGTAGGATTTAGAATTTTGTTTTAAAATATCTATATATATTTTTTAGAACGACTATCTCACACACATTTTTATCTATCTTATAAATTTACACATTTGTCTATCATTAGACTTGAACCTTCAACTATTTAAGGATGAACATCTTTCTTACGTATCTTGTTACCGCTAGACCATAAGTCTTTGTTGTTAGCAGAGAGTTCAGCTAACCCATTTAGGGGTTTTGTATCACGGTTTTGAAAGTGAGTTCTGCTAACCCATTTAAGGGTGGGTTATTCCCTAACGTACGTGCCTGGAGATCGATGAAGCTAGATGACCTTGTTAGGATATTATTTCTCCAGACCATGCCGGTAGGCATTCACACAGTCCATCTTTGTTCTGTTTCTAAGTCGAGCATAGATCAAGCTCACTGATACAAGGCCGAAAGCTGATGCTTTATTATTTATTTGCTTCATTCAAGACCTAACTTTTATACCAAGGCTGGCTTATTGTAAAGACCAAATGTGACTTGATAAACAAGTGACTAACAAAGAGTAGGCTTCTATAGACACTCGTATAACTAGGCATAATTCAAAACTTCATGTCAACCTAAAAAGTCATGCAATTCAATGGTCTGAGATTCAGGTAGTCCATACGAGGATGCACTTAATACCATCTATGCAGTATGATTATTACTTCATTTAAATTTCTTGTTGTCATTGTGAATTTTGATCATAACATGTTTGATAACAAGTGAATTCTTTTTCTAATTAATTTGAATTAGGAGGTAACAATGAAGGAAAAAAACCGTAACTTTATAACGAAGTTCTAAAATTGTTAACTTAGACGCAAATAATCACTAAATAGTAATAAAAATTTATGTGTTTTTTGTTCTTAACTTTTATATTAGAAAACATTAGTGAAAGTTGAGTGATTTTAAAGAGACAAAAATTACTTAATAAACTTGTTTATTATTTAATAGAGTTACCCGTATCATATATTATTGTTTAGGAAATTTAAATGGTTTTTGTTGTTAAAAAAGTGCCTTAAACCAATTCATTATATATAACAAACATAAAAAAAAAATGATAAAAATTAATATTATAGGTTTTCTTAATATTACCAAACTTAAGCTATCGAGTTCTGTCAAATTCAAACTTAATATCCTAAACGTTAATTTTTTTTCTTATTTTCTTTTAAAAAATTTACAATACAGCCCATTAACCTTAAAAAAGTTATCATTTACGTATTCAATGTTTTCCTCCTTTGCTTTAAAGATTCATTTTTATAATCATTTTTCCCATTACACATTTTTATTAACGTTTCATGCGTGAATTTTTTTTGGGTGGTTAATAATTATGTATAAGTCGTCAGAATTAAATCTTTCAATTTTTAAGACCTTCATCTCATAGCGCGGGTCACACCTACTAGTTTTAGATTGAGTCTAAGAAAATAAGGAAAAATTGGGGTACTTTAAATGCTTGAACAAATGCAACCTTTTGGTGTCCCATGTTCGAATTTAACTACAGTTTAAACCAACACAATTGCTTCGATTCACCTAATTGAGCCTTCATGTATTTTCTTAGGGGTCAAAGATATGTTCAATCGCAAGTTTTTCTTCTTTCTTCAATTCGTTCGATTCATCTTATACATTGGTTACATTAAATCAAGGAACCGAAATCACAACCGGGACTAGGTTACAATTGATTTCTACATATATTCGTTTAATGTTTAATCGGTTTTTCTTTAAATGATATTTCATTGTTCAATTCGTTATTTCTGGTGCATTGTTATTGAATTCAATGTAACACGACACCATCCTGAACCTCCGGTCGGACCAGGTTAGCCGCAAGCCTACTTTCCAAACACTCCCTTTGTGACAATCTTTTTTAACATAGTTAATTTCTTTCCAACAACATCTTCGGAATTTTACTTAAGGTATAAAATGTGACTTTTGTCAATAACTTCAATCGTCGTAGGAATCAGGGGGTGGACACAGGTTAAGGGTTGGGGGCAGCTGCCCCCGTAAATTTTTTCTTTAAGTGTTATATGTATGTGAAAATAACGAGTGCTCCTCCTAAAATTATGGGTTTGCAATTGTTTAATTTAATTAGTTACTTATAAAATCTTAATCAGGTGTTGATTTTCTCTTAATTCTGCATCTGTAACGATCGCCATGAAGCTACCAGTGGATCTAAGTAGTGACATGCCAAGATACGTCGACCAAGCAGCTAAAGTAGGAAGTTTGGCTTTCATGTGTACGATGATGGCTACCTTTATGCCTTCTTTGACAGCCATGGATAGTAAGACACTGCTTGCAAACATCATAGGTTTGTCCATTCTTGTTATCACTATGATTGTAAATGTTTTCATTGAGATATATACCGGTGTTAACAAGCATGTGAATGTCAGTGGTCACTTTCTTGACTGTGCTATGATCGCATGCATCTATACGGCTGCAAACTTCTTGCTACCAACAATAGTGATTTCTTCATCCCTAACAATTCCAATCTCTAAAGAAATTTCAGAAGTCAAGCATCAAACCACATACAAAACTTCATTAGCCAATCAACATCTACAACATACCCAAATTCATATATTTAAGGAACTAAGGCAAAATGTAAGAAGATATTGGGTCATGGCAGAAACCGGTAGTCCTCAATTTGTGATGGCTAGCAATCCGTTATCCACTGCTTCCGGAGTAATTTGTGTAATTGTTTTAGGCCTTAATGTAATAGTTGTGCTCGAACTTTTGTTTAGAACTCCACATGGATATGTGTATGAATCAGTATACAAGAACTCTTGTCTATAATACAAAAGGTCACATTATAAGCTTTTGTATTAGACTTCAAAAAGTAATTGGCATTATGTGCAAAGTGGTATCACTCATCCTAACAGTCATTCCAATATTTGTTGTCCATTGTTTATATTGTTGGAAATCACTTGAGGCAAGGTTGTTTGCTCCGCCTGTAGCCTCTAAACCTGATGAGGTAGAAGAAGACCTTAGTAATTATGTTTTACGAATTCATGATGAGATGGAGCTTGCTAAAAGAACGTTGAAAGACATTACAAACTCTATGAATTTCTTCATCTTAAATGCCGAAAAGGAACACAACCTCGATCTTTTAAAGCTTCTTAAGCAATCTACTGGATTCAAAGGAGTAGAGAACTTTGATATCGATCATGTTCAACCTTTGCTTTCTGTTGAACCTGTTAACACATGGAGTTTACCAATAGTAACCTTGACTTGCATCGCGGTTGCTCTCCCAAAAATTCATATGGACACAACTAAGAGGTTATTAAGAAGTGTCCGTGAAGGTCTTTTATACACCCATCTTGTGGAAGAAAGTCTTAATCATGAAAATGAATATGTAAATATTCGAAAGGCTACTATAATCTTATGGAATGAATGCGAACACAAATGCAAGTGGTTGGACAAGACTTTAGAAAAAGATGCTTTTGGAGGGAAAACAACAACAGAGACTCTTAAAATGGTTTTCTGATAGAGCTGAAGAAATTGTAAGAGAAATCACAGGAAGTATGAGTGGAGAAATGGTGGAGAACACTCCTAAGGAATTGATTGCTGCCAATTCAATGTATCGAATTGTAGAAACAATCTTGCTTAGAGATGAAAGCAACACAAAACAAATTAAAGAACAGTTGTTTGCCCTTTTAAATGGCATGATTGCAGACATATTTTGTGCTTGCTTTACTAACATACCGCGAGTCATAATAGTAAAATGCCATGAAAGTGTGATAGAAAAAAGAGAGGCTAGTGTTAAGGCTGCAGCTAAACTTCTTGGTAAGACTAGAAAGACTTGAGACATGTGAACTACCAAGCATGGACCCTCATAAGATGGCATACATTGATGATTGGGGACTTTATTTGAAGCAATTAGTGCCTTAAGTCTCCGGTTAAATTCAAGCTTTTGCTCATTTGTCGAGTGTTATGTCGGCGAATAACTCAATAGCTACAGGATTGTGCATCATAAGGCATCTTAGTGACAATTGTAGTGAGAATTTATATGCTGTCTCTTCAAATTAATTAAATGGCTTTCATGTAAATCTGCATGCTTTGTGTATATGATTCCTAATATTTTTTGTCCAAATTGATCTTGTTACCCATCCTCATGTAATTGGTTGTAAAACTGTTTTAAGAGTTTTATGACCTTAGTCTATGGGTGTCTCCCATATACCCTGAATGTGTATCAGTAAGCCTTCAACTTAGAACTACAATTTAACAATTTTCCAAGTCAAGCTTTACCTATAATGTTTGCTACAAAACAATTAACAAATGTCTATTAATTTATTGTTTCACTATAACAAAGAACTTAGTGGTTAACAGGAAAAGTCTTAAAACACAAACAAGTATGAAACATGGTATTTTGCCTTATTTATCATTCAATTTGTCTAGCATTCTAGCAATGACAAGAACTGATGTTTTGTTGGTTAAGGCCACAATCATACCACACAACACACCCCCATGTAAGAGTAATTTACAATCAGTTGATATATTTTATTTGAGACAAGACACATCATACCAGCCGGGTTGGTTGACCTAGCAAAACTAGTAGGTTTTCTTGGTTTGACGTTTTTGTAATCATATGCAGAGACTGATGACGAATATCTACAGATTGGCACAACTTTGGTCGTGGAAAGACATCAATAAGACTATCCGCAACGTTACAACCCGCCCTTCCCACAAACAATCCCAGTCAGCATGTCATATCAGCTTTCTACTCACTTCTACCCATTCTTACTACAAACACATTTTACCTCCAACACTACACCATACCTATCCTTCCCACAAACACCCATAAAAACACAAACCAACACACATATTAATCAAGTAGGCCCCACTAGAGCCATCCTTGGGGTGCCCTTGGGGAAGGGCGATTGACGGACGGGCAGGCATGGACGATAGGCAGCAACGTTGTCTGTCCGACGGGCGGCGATGGGCGTGGGTGTTTTTGCTTGCGTTGTGGATGGTCTAATATGCAAAGATTCATAGACACCCAAAACTAGTTTTCACTTTTCAAACACATGATTGAATTGCTCATTAAATAGTTTAAAGTACAAAATTTCACCCAAAAAAATGTTTATAAGAAGCAGCTACACAGAATATATATTTATGCTTTTTCAGAATCCAGTGCTGGAGTAATGACACAACAGACTTTAAAAAAACATTTTGTGCTCTTAAAACATGAACTTATTATGCGGCTGCACCGGTACAAGCTGTGACCGGAGCAGCATTATTCTGCTTTGCAGAACTGTATTTCTTGGTGATGAATCTGCAAAGAAATAAACCAATTAAAACATACAGAATCATTACTCTTAAACATAAACCGCGTTCACTTACCTGAAGAAATCCCTCCATAAGAGCTCATACATCAACCAGTTCATCCCAGTGTCACCACCATCTTTCCGGTTTGAAGCAGCAGAAATCGTTCTGCATTTTGCTCTTTTCATTAATAAAGATCTCATAACTTGTGTTCAAATTAGGGGCGTGTGCGATTAACTTAAGATCAAAGATCAACATCAACATCAAAGATCACGAGATCAAAGAACAAAGATCAAGATAAAAATGATTAGAATTTGTCAGATACTGATCCGCATGATTAGAAGTTGTCAAACACTACTAAACAGAAGATTATCCAATCATTTTGGTATCAAGCAGCAAACAAACTTGAACATCCAAACATAGTCTCATTCAACCCGATTTGTCAAGGCTAATTGATTATCTGATAAAAGTCTCCTCATTTCAAGTTATCACTTTCAAAACACACTCACTAAATAGCAAACATTGAACCAAACATACCTAGAAGCAGACTTCTTCAACTCATCAAACATCGAACGAGGAGACAGACACCCCATCGCAAGCCACGGTGAAATCTTGCACGAAAAATTAGCACCACACACACTACCGCGATCATTACCTCCATCTTTCACAGCTTCAGCCTTGCATTCAGAAGCAAACTTCCTAAGTCTCTCTAATGCTTCAGTCTCACCTCCAACAAGCACAGCATTCCCACTCGCCTTCGCCTAAAACAACACCAACATAATCATTCCAAACACTCATTCCAAACAGACGTTACATGTTGGTATCAGAGCCATAGTTTAACAATTCACTTTCACATTTCATCAGTTACAAACTGTTCAAACCATACCTGCGTCATCGCTGCAGTCGGGTTCAGACCCAAATCAGCCAAAGACGGAATCTCACCAGGCTCGACATCACCAGCAGCCGGCAGCCCTCTCAACCGATCAATCGCCTCGATCGTCTTCCTCACCTTTACCCCCTTCACTTTCTCCCTAAACCCACCATAGTTTGTAGGCATATCTTCCAATTTGAAAGGCAAATCATCAACATGATACAATGTACTCCCCCAAAAGTACTTCACCTCAACACCTTCATCTTTCAACACTCTTTCAATCTTCTCCTCACCCTTAACCTCATCATGAGCCACTTCCCTATGCACATACACAGCCTCTGCACCCACTTCCTTCACCAATTCACCAATCACAACTTCGGGTCGCCCAATTCGGACAACAAGATCCGACCCTCTTGCCTGAAGATTCTTCCTCAAATTCGACACCGATTCGATCAAGAACGACGCGCGATACGGCCCGGTTTTATCAAACCCGGATGACGACTTCCCGTAATCTCTCGGGTCGAAACAGTAAACGGGTAAAACCGAACTAGACTCATTGTTAGCAGAGGACAAACATTCATTGTCGTGAACACGAAGGTCGTTACGGAACCATACGACGGTGGTCCGCCGTGCTCCGGCGGCGTTAAAGGGGTCGGAGGGGCGGCGGGGGTTCAAAGTAAGGGGATTTTGAAGTGGGTTTGCGGAGACGGTGGATTTGAACGAGGGTTTGGTGGTATTGTGGTGGATATTGAGGTTGAGGTTGCAGATTGAGGATAATTGATTGGGGATTTTGATGATTTTGGGGATTTTGGGGTGAATTTGGGGGGTTTTTGGTGGGGTGATGAAGTGGGTGGGGAGAGAGAGGGTGAGTGAGGTGAAAGGGGTGATGGAGGTGAGGGGTTGATCTTCGGGATTAGGGTTTTCTGGTGTTTCTTGAGGATTTGGGTCCATTGTTGTGAGGGTTGAAGGAGGAAGAAGACGAGTTTGGGGTTTTGAGTTGAAAGTGGTGTGATATTGTTTCAGTGGCGACTGGTGTGGATAACGTTGTCAATGAAAACCATGAAATCGTTAGGAATTAAAAAGGTTATGTTTTTTTATGTAATTTTACAAATAACTTTTTTATTAAAAAATATGTGTATAATATTAACTAGGGTTGTACACGAACCCGCGTTGCGCATCGGATGAGCTGATTAAATCGATACTCAGATAAAACGAATGTTTTCATTCCCATCACCTGACAGAGGACATACTAATGACAATGACATCGACCTCATGAAAAAAACTTTAACGCAAACTTTGACTCGACGTTCTAAAAGTAATTATTAACCAATGGTTGCAGGGGGTTGCGAGTTTGCACCGACCGTCCTCCAACCCTACTATGCGGAGACTATGTTGTATTCAAATTTATTATCTTGAGTTTGAACTCATCACAACCAGATGGTAAAACCACAAAACATAACAAACCATTCAAATGAGATCACTAAATCAAAATTTATCAATAACAACATGTAGCATTTACACAACGAATAGTGATACCTTAGCTATTCTCAACTCATAATAACAAATTGTCTCAAATGAGTTAGTTTCATCATCACAGACCCAACAAAATCACATCTACAGCTCAACATAAGCGTTGGTACAAGCATTTTCATCAGTTAACCAGCGACATCAGGAACAACAACTAAAAACCACCCAAAATAAGTAAGTAGAGGGTTAGTCTCAAATGAGCAAGATCTCAAAGTCATCAACTCTACACCCTGAAAAAGGAACCATCGACGGGTCGGAGACACCAACAACGTCAAAGCAGCCTCACTGTCATTAGGTTAACACCCAACATCGTCGCCACTTAGACGCAACAAAGGTGGGTCGGAGACCACTGCACGGCGTCAAGGCAACAATCGTGCCACGAACGAAGGAAAATCGACCAAACAGAAAAAGAAAACTTAGAAACTCAATCGTGTCCGGCGCCACCGCCAAAGACCAATGTCAACACACCCTAATCAGATCCGAGTGTGCAAAAGAGATGTCACACCCCGACCGACAGCAGAATCATCAGGGCGGACGAATGTGAATCGATTACTCATAGCACATGGTAGTAAATACGTTGAAATAATATTAAATGTCATCTTCATTGAATGATACTAATCAAATGATACATTACAATTAAGCAATAATCCAAATAAATATGACAAAAGCCTTTTATTAAACTAGGTCCAAGTCCTAAATGAGCATGAAGAAAACCACTAATCTGCATTCCTGAAATCATGTGAAAAAAGCAACGAGTCAGCTAACGAATTAGCTGGTGAGGAAACATAGGTTTGACTACATATATAGATTGATTAAATGATTGAAAACAATTCAATTCACATGACAATGTAAAGACTTATAATGCAATAGTGTAACATAAAAAACAAACCAACACAATCAAACATAACGAATTAGCTGGTGAGTAAGCATAGAATGAATGATTCCAGTTCCAATCACCACACGACTAAACAAATAGGATGGGTTTGTCAAACCAATAAATCTATCATTATTACCGAGGTTGCATGAATTAATGATTGTGTTCTCATCAAGCTTATCTAACTATGAACACATAATTCCAAGTAATAACATGGCATGTCTTGAATTGAATTTAAAATGAAATAGAATAAACAATGAATATCAATGTTTAAATATTGAATCACATGATTTTCCTAAAGTATAAAACACATAAAAAAGGCAATGAATACTCACATTGATAATTATAAGTAATTTGAAATTGATGGGATGCTAGACTTGACACCAAAAATTTCTCATTCTACCTAAGGTTTGATGTCTTTTTGTTAGAATAATAATAATTAAAGGACCCTATTTTGATTAGGGTTTCAATTTGGGATTTAGGGTTTACAAATGATTTAAAATAATGTATTTGATTTAGTTTGATCAGATAAAATAGAATAAGTGAATTAAATTTGAAAATAACGATTGATAATAACTGAAACAAAGTAATCAAATATAATTTAAACATTTAGTCTAAAGTATTGAATGACTATTAAAGTGTAGAAAAAAAATAATTAATTTAACAATTAATTATTTAAACTCCTGGTCAAAGTCAATTAACATGATAATTAATCACTTAAATAATTTTAAAAAAATAATTTTTGGTTTAGGTTTAATTTATAAATTTTAAATAATTTTTATAATAGTTTTATAACATTAAAACCTTTGACAATAAAGAAAATAGAAAATATTGTTTAGAATTTTCAGAAACTAATGGAATGAACTTAGTTAAAGAAATAATTTTTATATTAATATACAAATATAATAATAATTTTTTGTAATTTAAAAATGATAAAAATTGAGTTTTAAAAATATATAAAGGGTGCCCGGGGTCGAACCCGTGTCCCCTGGGTATAATCATAGTGACTTAACTGGGAGGGCAAACGCCCATATCTGTTTAGGATCCATAAGAAAATTTTAAAAAGCACGAGTGAAGGAAAAACCCAAATTCATATCAACCCTAGAATTCGATTTCATTCCAAATTGATCACTAATTCGTGATTTTTGATGGAATCAATCTTAGGGCTTTTGATCCCTAAGTGAAACCTAGTGTGTATGTGTTCAGAATTACCTGATTCAAGATCGAATTGATGAACAGTGGTGGAAGTTAGTTGCGACTGAAACTGAAATCGATTCGAGAGGTGATGATGTTGTTAAGATCAAATTGGTGATTTGAAAGGCTTCGAATGATGATGGTGAGTGTAAAACCTTTATCAATTTTGATACAATTTGCCCAGAAAGACGTTCTAGATAGAGTTGTAGGTTCAGATGAAGGTAATGCTCGAATGTGATGTGTATGTGTGTCTCAGATGAAATTGGTGACACAAAAACAAAAACTGTAAATGAATAGTAAGAAACATTTATCCTCCGTTAAATAGATTCCAATTGAGTTGTTTCAAATCGGTCGATATAATAGAATTGATTTGGGAGTTTTGTTTGAATTTAATCATCATTTGAACGTTTGTTGATCAAATTAAGTCAGAATTCTTTACCACAATGATTGTTTTTGTGTTTTCAAATCATTTGATTGAATCAGTTCATTGAATTTGATCCGAAACATATTTTTGAGTTGAATGGGTTCGGTTTTGATGTGTTCTTGATGAAACGGTCTGCTTGCTTGAATTCGAGGGGGTTATGAGTTCGAAACAATCAAGAAACGAATTTGAGGCAATTTGATTGGGTTAAATCTCGGTTGTGAAAGGATTTGGTAGTTGCCGGAGGAAAGGTGGTTGACGGGAAGGGGGTTGGGTTATAAAGTTACATTTTAATCTCTGTAGTTTATAACAATTATCATTTTATGTTTAAACACTTTAATTTAAGTTTTAAAAATGATATTTTCAACCCTGCACTTTATAAAACTAATCTGAATAATAAATCTAATTAATAATTTATAAAACTATATATATTTATTTATAACTCATGTAACCCTTCTAATTTAATTATTAATTTTAAGTTATTAATAAAAAATACTTATTAATGAAATCTTATAAAATTTATAAAAATATATTTTGTAATCTGTAAAATTATATTAAATGGAACAAATGACACATTTATTGTATTTGAATCATGAAAATAAATAAAATAATTTAATAATATTTTTTTTATTGTATGAAAGTTCAAAATGGATTCGGGCTTGGGTTTCGAATTTTCAAAATGGGTCAAATGTTACAAGAGAAAGATAAGGTTAGGGGGCATTTGGGTTAGCCACTGGCAACCGACAATGCCATGTCCCAGACAGGGAACATAGATCAGCAATTAAAAGTCGTCGCTTCACGAGCGGGAGGCGGCAACAGGAGAATTTGTTAAAATAGTTGTTTGAACTTATGCATTTTTTGATTCAATTGCTTTAGTTCACTTATTTGCTGGAATTATAATTGTTGCGGGTGAAATTATGTTGTCTATTTTATGTATGTTCATTTATTTTTTACATTTAAATTTTATATTTTATGTATTTTTTTATTATAAAGGCTTCAATAAGCTAAAATCTTAAGCAAAGATAAATCCATAATATAAGTAACATCTTGGGTTTTATTCATTTTTTTAGCGGGTTCATAATAGGTTAGAAGGATAAAAGACCGTTTGATAACAACTAGTTTTATCACCCGCGCTTCACGGCGGGAGTGCGGTCATCTTTTCCCCGTGCTACGTAGCATGAGTTAGGTCATTCTTGTTAAACTCATTAAAACTATACAATGAACATCGATACTGCTTCCGATAATACAAAGATATCAAGAACGATGTTGTTAGCTCATAAGCGCTTAGGTTCGTTATGATGCCGCAATGGTAACGTCACTCGCTACATCCTACGCTTCCGAACAAAATATCCGATAATGTTTAAACTTATTGAATTACATTACACATTTAATTTTAAATAATCTAATATTCGATTAAGATTAATAGATATAAACCATTTCATACACATTCCAAAAAGCACTCCCTTAATATTTGATTTCATTTGAGGGGTAATAAAAATAATAAAAATACAAAGATATTCAAGTGTAAACCGTCATACCCAAACATTTTAGGATGCACGTGGAATGTTTTCATTTGCTAAAAATATCGTTCATTTATTGTGGCAGAAGTGAAAATCCAATTCAGCTTGTGGCCAAAGTATAAATTCATTGAACTATACTGTAGTTGTTGTACGTTAATATAGTATATAATTTAGTTTGAAACCTCAAAAATCAAACCATCAATACCCTTATACCCCTAATTCTAAGTATAGAGCATCTAACATAACTCAAACACATAGATATACTATATTGAAGAAAAGAAAACTTAACCTCAATGGAAGAGTTGTACACATAATAGGGAAACCTACAACTAATTTGGAGATGGACAAGGTTGGATTTTTAATTAAAACACCAAAATTTCAAGATAGAAAAGTCTTGACATGGATGCCTAATGAGAAAAAAGCAAGCATGAATTGAACTTGTATAGATGATTTGAAAGGCTTATTAGGACATTAGGTACTAGCTAAATTTGATAACTTTATTCTATGAGGAAAAAAACCACATAATGCATAAATCTATTACTTTAAACATGATACACAACATTATTATAATCGTTCTTATCCATCTCTTTCAATATTTCTATTATTTCATACATCATCTATAAATGCATTATCAAATTTTACAGTTTTCAAAACAAGTTTATTGTCACATCTAACATTTTTATTAGAGTTAATTACATGGAGTGTACATGTATTTAAGTCTGATTTCACTTTCACTCTTTAGGTTTGAAAAATTACAAGGTTGGTCCAAATGTTTGTTAAAATATAACACAAAAAGTCTCAGTCGTGAACGGTAACTTTTCTGTTAAAATTTTTAAAATTACAAGAATACCCCTAATTTTATCTAAGTCAAAATCCACCACCTCCACCGTCACCCCCACCTTCTTTTTTCCTTTGACACTAAAGCCGCCATAACCACTCTCTCCACCATAACAACCATCCATCTCTATATTTCTCTCTCATGAAGAAGATGGGTGGCCAACAGACACATTAGGTTGAATATGGTGTTTGTGGCTGCGGTGGTGAGGGCATCGGTGGGAGGCTGCGGTGGTGAGGGGTGTGGGGGGCAGCGACGGTGAGGGGGACGACGACTGTGGGGGGCGACGATGGGCGGCGGTTTCGAGTTTGTGGCTTATGTGGTGGCCGGCGGTGGTGGGTTTTAGAGGATTAAAGGTTGCCGGCAGACTGGTGGTGGTGATGACTTGGTAGGATGGTGGTGGTAGTGGTGGTTGTTTGTTAGAATAATGGTGGTTGGTTTAAGTTAAAGTTTTGAGGTTGAAGATGAAGATGTTAGGGGTACTGTGGCCATTTAACAAGGACTTAACGGAAAAAGATGACGACCATCCATGATAGGGACCTTTCGTGTTACGTTTTGACAAACTTTTGGACCGACCTTGTAATTTTTCAAATCTAATGATCAAAATTGAAAACAGATCTAAATATATGGATCTTTTATGTAATTAACTCTTTTTATTAAGTATGAAATAAATTATCGGACGACCAAAATTGAAAATACCCATCATTGATCAACCTTGTAAACATGTAAAGAGGTTAAATTGGGGGCCTATCTAACAAATACAAACCCAATTGAGTCCAAAAATTGGGCCCTTAACAACCCATTATCCATTGATATACACCTCTCTTCGCTCACGAGCCTCACAAACCCTAAATTTTCCATTTCTTCACTTCACACCGCCGTTCTGTGCCGCTGACCACCCTCCGCCACCGTCATGGTAATCTCCCTCGCCGGAACCCTAGTTTTTGCACAATTCACTTCAATTACTTGTTTCTAATACGCATTTTTTGTTTTCATTATGTTAGGGTATCGATCTAGTTGCTGGTGGTAAGAGCAAGCGAACCAAAAGAACCGCCCCTAGATCCGACGATATCTACCTCAAACTCCTCGTTAAGGTATCAACACACAGTTAAATTAGCCTCTGTTTGTTTGTATGATCATCGAACATGTGTGTTTTGATCAGCTTTATCGGTTTCTGGTGAGGAGGACTGGAAGCAACTTTAATGCTGTAATATTGAAGAGGCTGTTCATGAGCAAAGTCAACAAACCTCCGATTTCACTCTCGCGTTTGATTCGTTATATGTCCGGCAAGGTATTTGTTAGGAATTTATTCTGATACCTAAATCATGTAGGCTTTTCGATTTTTGTTGATCAGTAGTTTAATAGACTTTTGATTATGTAAGAATGATATTGGATCTGATTGAATACATTAAATATCTGTTTTCTGATGATGAATTTCTGTGAACAATTTAGTGTTATTTGTCTCTAATTTAGGGTTTATGCAATATAATTGAAAGCTTTGCACTTTTCTGCACACTGATAATAAGTTTGAACTATTTTTTTTCTAAAAAACTAAGCTTTCATGATTCTGAACTTTGACACTTGGTTCTAAAAAGCGCACTGCACTGTGTGCTTATGATTGCTTGAGGTGATGGGTGTATGGAAGTCGCTTTTAGGCGTAAAGAAAAGCGGTTAAGCTGTAGGAATTAAGTGAGCCTCTTGTACATGGGCAGATTTTCTGCTTTATGATATTGTATCTATAATACTATATATGTTATTTATTTACTAGGTTATGTTGTATCTAAGTTTTGGTTATGTAATGTTAGAAACCTACATGAAGTGTAAAAAAGGTGTATAAATATCCTGTGCACACTTTGTATATCAGCTTGGTTTACCTCTTTGCCTAAGTGTGTTTTTATTTTTTGCTTTTAAAGCCAAGCTTTGTCAATGTACATCGGTAGTCTGAACTTGTTGATTTTTCGTTTGTTTGTATGTCTCTGTAATGTGATTCTGGTTATGATGGTTACTTGTATTTGATTAGGATGACAAGATTGCTGTAGTTGTGGGCACGGTTACAGATGATGTTAGGGTGCATGAAATCCCATGCCTCAAGGTCACTGCATTGAGGTTTACCGAGACTGCGAGGGCAAGGATTGAGAAAGCAGGTGGAGAATGCTTGACATTTGATCAGCTGGCTCTTCGAGCCCCTCTTGGACAGAACACAGTATGCATTCTTTTCAATCATCTCTTTATCATATCAAGATTTTGCTAATTTGCTAATTGCTATAACCTTTACTTCTTTTGTTGTGAACTCACCAAAAACAAATGGAAAACCATCATAACGGGCAAAAAGACCGCAAAAATGCTCTTTTTATGATGTTTTGTTTTAGTTTTCTAACATGTGTTTGTTGGTTGTTCAATATAGGTTCTTCTTAGAGGTCCCAAAAATTCACGTGAAGCGGTGAAGCACTTTGGTAAGGCGCCTGGTGTACCGCACAGTCACACCAAGCCATACGTGAGATCAAAGGGAAGGAAATTTGAGAAAGCCAGAGGCAGAAGGAACAGCAGAGGGTTTAGAAACTAAGTTATCTCAAGGTTTTATTTCCCAGATTTCAAATATTGTCTACTTGTTGAGACTTTGCATATTTATGAGTTATGATGAAAGTTTTGTTGTTGACATCTATCTTTCTTTTGATAATGAAGTTGGAGGTTTGGACTTTTGGTTGCTCTCCAAACATTAGCGTAATGGTTATTATATCTCATGATAGTGTCGGAATTAGGAATTTTTAAAAATACTTTTTTTATATAATTGTTAGTTTTCTACTCGCTTTATTTTAACACTGCGAATAGCCTCATAAGTTTATTCACTGTTATGTTTTAGTGATGGTATATACATTTTTTAAGAATTAGCAGTTTTTTTATTTTAAACTTACACTACTTTTATGGGACAATCACTAATACTACTAGATATATAAAGCATATGAGAGGGTATTTTAAGATACTATAAAATTAAGAACAATTACTTTATTTAATGCATAAGATACAACCAGTTTTGAGGGTAAAATAGTATTTTTAACGTTATTTACAGATTACCCTTTAAAATTAGTTACATAACAATCTTACATTTATTAACACTTACATAAAACTTTAAGATTGTTACATAACAATCTTACATATGCTTTATATACATTTTTTAAGAATTAGCAGTTTTTTTATTTTAAACTTACACTACTTTTATGGGACAATCACTAATACTACTAGATATATAAAGCATATGAGAGAGTATTTTAAAATACTATAAAATTAAGAACAATTACTTTATTTAATGCATAAAATACAACCAGTTTTGAGGGTAAAATAGTATTTTTAACGTTATTTACAAATTACCCTTTAAAATTAGTTACATAACAATCTTACATTTATTAACACTTACATAAAACTTTACATTATTTACCCATAAACCAAAAATACTTTATTTGTTTTAAGATTTCAACTATTTCTTTTAATCTATCATGTTTAAAAACCTTTTGAGACTACAATTGTAACTTGTGTTTATTTTTAAATGTTTTGGTGTAAACATTTTGCTGAACCGATCTATATTTTGTGAAGTACAATAAGTTAATGCGTAAATATACAAGTCATCATGCAGAACTTATTTATTTAATGTTTTAAATTTTAGCTTAGAAAAAACATAAAAGGTTTTTGTAAAAATAGTACAAGTATAACAAAACATTAAAAACACGTGTCGAATGTAAAATATCGTCCTGCCGCATTGCCCGGATACCTTTCTAGTGCTACTAGACTTGTGACAGCAAAGCGTTGTAAAATTAGTGGTTGGATATCACCGTCAGATTTAAAAGTAGATTAGCGACTCGAAGACCTTTGCTGATTTAGTGACAAAATTGGTTTGTTGCAATTACCGGTTTTGAATGCTCTTTTTGTGGTGGTAGTGTAGACTGTGTAGTAAACTAAAATGGTCGTTCAATTTAGCTCGTCACTAAAAGTCTCTCATTTACTTCAACGTTTGACCAATGGATTCTAGGTCAAGCGTATTTTTCTCTGAACCAATCTCTTATCTTTAGTAATTTGTAAATTCACCCCCTAAATTTCAGCTCCATCTTTATTTTTTCATATTTTCCCCCAATTCATAAGAAACCAAAAGGACATAATCATCCACATTACTTGGACAACACATCATGGCGCCCTCAACATGTTTCTTGATCACATTATTATCGCTCTACGTCGTAGCGTACGCCAGGATTCACCCTTTGATGCACCCGGCCCAAAACCAACCCAAAACCACGAGTCCTGACGTGGTTGCAAAGGCATGTGAACAATCTCCCGAGAAGGACCTGTGTGTTTCAGTCCTCAAGTCTCAAACAATTAGCGACGTGAACGACATAAAACAAGCGGCCTTTGTGGCGATCCAGACAGCATCAGGGGAGGCAACGTCCACATCAGAGTTCATAAAGGCGGTAAGGAAGAAGGAAGAGAATAAAGAGGTTGTGGAGGATGGGATAGAAGAGGAGACGCTGGCTGATTGTGCCATGAGCTACATTAGCCTCGTGGAAATTCTCGGGCATGCGAGCAATGCATTGATGACCGGGCCGGAGACGGACGTGGTGGTTGAGGTAAACGAGGCGGTGACGACGGCAGAGTTGTGCGATAAGAGTATTGCCGGAGGGAGGAAGAGTCCTCAAGTAGAGGAAGTGGCTAAAAGGAATGAAAATGTTAGGAAGTTATGCTCAAATGCTTTGAGCGTTTATAACGTCTATGCTAAGGGACTCGCATAAACATTGATATGTGTTGTTGTTTTTATCACTTATGATGTGTAAATATCATTAATTAACTTATTTAATTGAGGAAAAATTTAATTGCTATTTTTTCTTATTAATTTGCAAGTTTGTTTGTTTGTATGTGTTTTAATTTAAGATTCTGGTCTCTAATTTATAATTTACTTTTAGAAACTTAACTAGTGGTGCTTGCTAAACAAAGCTACATATGTTGTGTAGTTTCATGGTATCGTTGTATTAGTTAGACATGGGTTATGGGTATGTCTCAAATCCTCTATATGGTTATTGTTCGATAGCGAGGTTCTCATGATCGGACCGGATTGGCTAGTCAAATTGAGAACCAAGCACATCCGTTTTTGTTCGATAGTTATGAATCGCTCAGCTTGGGACGACTGATAGTTTAAGAGTTATGTTAGCTGGATTTATCGTTTTGTTTTATTGAACAATTCAAGTTCTGAAGTTGCTTGTTCTTCAACTTTTTGTGTTGTTTTGTTGTTTTTCTCTTCTTTGTTCACCAATCAGCTTAGTGGGTGCCTTCGTTGGTTCAATTATCTGATCTTGTATTATTTTGGCACTTGGAGCAGGTAGCTATCATT
>JACCIY010000900.1:0-54068 GCA_025506505.1 Flaveria sonorensis
GTAACACCGATTAAGAATCTTTCTTTTTATATATAACAATTACGAACGAATTATCTGCAGTTCTGTAATCAATTGGTCACGTGGCCACTTTTGTTGTCTCATTTTTCTCATATATGTTTCCCTTTATTTCTTAGCTAAATATGAGGGTTTAAATAATGAAACAAGTAGAACTTGTCGCGGTGATTAGAGCATTCCCGGCCAACATCCCCATCTCTAATCCGAATTAATTTTAATCTTTCAGTTAGTTTTAACAAATTGTTTTCTTATATAATGTGTTTTTTTTTTTTTTTACATTTTTATCTTCGTTTTCCTTTACCATTAAAAGTGTTTTATTTCTATCTACATTTTGAATGTAGATATTATTACAAGTGGTTTTAAACATTCTTTTTATTCACTTCCTTTACAATGTTGCGGCATGCCTATTTTTATCTACACGACACATTTTTTAAAAGGAGATTACAGTTGATATGTATCACTTAACATGTTGTCTTCTTCTAGATATGGATTCATAGCATTATCTGAATATAGTGTTACGGTATTTTTTAATTACATGTCAATCTTAAAATTGAGTCGTCGCAGCTTGCACGTTACAACCCCAACAGATAGGCGCACCCGCACCTTCTAGTATGTTTATAGATAGGGTTCTTATCGATTAGTCATGGGTCTTTGTTTAAAAGAAATTTAGATTAATAAAATAGTAACACTAGTGTCAAATTGTCAATTTGTGCACAAAATTTTAATTAGATTTTCAGATTTCATGTTAACTTAAAATATCGGAAAGCTGTTAATTTTTTTAAAAATATATTGTATATAGAGGTTGGTTCAAATGTTAACACTATCTTTTTGTATTAACCGTTTCTTTATAAGAACCATTGATTACCTTGACTACTTGGATTACCAAGGGCCTAAATTTATTTCATTAAAATAATACAATGCAGATGTTTATTTGTTGACGAGGGGCACCAAGTCATTTTAGCATCTTAATTAAAATATCCTTTGCAACACGTCATTTTAGTCTATGGTTGTTTAAAAAGTCGTGACTCGATGTTTGCTCGAAAAATCTCGTATCTAAACGAGCCGGCTCAGCTCCGCTCAGTTAACGAGCCGAACCCAAGCCAGGGTTAGCTCGGCTCGAGCTCAGCTCATTGGCTTGGCTCGTGACTCGGGCATTTATATATGTATATATATATATGTGTGTGTGGTATAATAACAATAATAGTAATATTATTATTATTATTATTATTATTATTATAATATTGATTATAATTAAGATTTCAATAAGATTCTTTTAAAATAAAAATGTATTCTTTTTAAAAACATTAAATATTTTGTTTAAAAAAATATAACTTGATAATAAATTGTTTATATTCAAAATAATGATTTTTGTTTCCTAAGTACGGAGTACCTAATAAAAAATAAAAGCCCTAATATAGTTTTTTTGTGTTTTCATATATATTAAAATGTGATAAAATAAAGTGTCTTTTTTTTTAATCGGGTGGCTCGACGAGCACGAGCTGGCTCGAGCTTTTCTTGAGACTAACTTGAGCCGGTGTTTCAGCTCGTTAAAATTTTTGAGGCCGAGCCCGAGCCGAGCCGTTTCAATAAGATTTGAGCTTGAGCTCGAACCTATCTTGACTAGGCTCGGCTCGTTTTTAGCTTTTCTAACACTAAAATGTAATACCAAACCTATGTCATCTCTACCTTTTCAAGACTGAAGCATTTTAATCTGAATTTGATTTCAAAACTTCCCTTTCTCTTAACCAGCTCTCGTCTCTTAATTTTTTTACATTTGATTATCGACAGTTTTTTTTTTACTTAGGATCATGCTCGTAGTATATTTTCCAACTGAGCCTACTTTGTTGTTGCTAATCACAATCTGCGAGTAAGTTGTTATACTATCTGGGTCACTTGAATTGCAAAGTACAGTCATTATTTATACTATTTTGGAGGCAAAATTAGGTAATCGTTATGAGTTAATGTTTTTTAAAGCCACTATAATGATATGAGTAGTAAGTTATCACAGAATTCAGTTGTTTACTTTGAAAAATCCCTAATACGATATTGGTTTTTTTAAAAGCGTTAAGTTTTCTTAGATAGTTTCCGAAATTCTTTAATTTGTTTTTACTTAATCTTGGGATTGGAAGGTAAGCAAAATTAGAGATCTTTTTTTTTTATTTTGGCAAAAATGATTTTTTTTCCCTCATATTATGCTTCTGCTTTGATATAAATTATGGCCTTTAAAAGTTTTGAAAATTTCTGGGAATACGGCTTGTAATAGTTATAAAATGTTAATTTCTATGTTTCATTTAACGAAAGTATTGTAATGGAGGTTTGTGTTGCTAGTTATAATAATAGATTGTATAATTCTATCGATAGGGTATTTTCCAACCATATAATTTTGCTAGAAAATATGGTAACATTGTTAAAATTTAGATAGTGTATTAATAGCGGTGTAACCACAACGTACATTTAGTTCGGTTTACTTGTTCTTGTTACTACCTAATGTATCTTCAAAACAGGTTGAGACCAGAAAACCAAAAGAAAAATAGTGTATAGAGATTACAGTGGTGTAACCATACATTGATAGTTATGTAAATGTAAATGATATTTACATAGATATAGAACATGTTACGTTTATGGGAAGTGTTACATTTGTGAAAGACATATGAAATACATTGGTGTAAATGATATTTACATAATGTAGGAAGTGTTACATTAGTGTAATTTTACTAACAATGCATAAGTGTACTCATTGGTTAAATTTGTGTAAGTGATATATACACTAATGTACGAAATTTTACATTTGAGTAATTTATTTATTTCAAAATACTGTATACAGTAGTGTACCATCTGTTGATACTACTCTCGCTATTAAAATTTTACAAATCAACCTATTTTAATAAATAAAATTTGGTACCATTTGGAATATGGCAAACGAAACTGGAGTGACTATCTAAAGACATATGCAAGAAAAATAAAATGTACATGGTTACATTACAAATGTACAATGTAATCTTAATTACACAAATGTGAGAATATAATGTTACATTACATTACGAAATGTATAGTGTAAACTGTAGTAATACATATGAAATTTTCACATAATTTTACAATTAAGAACTAAAATTTTACTTATATAAATCTTTTAAATACGTAATAATTAAAATGAGACTAACGTGAGATGCATGAAAAAAAGACAAAAAATAGGTTGAATTATAACAAATTATACATAAAGTTATTTGACATTCCAACCAAAAAGGACAACATTCTCGTGATGGGGAATTCAGCAAATTATAAACAAGAAAAATGAAACATAAATATATTTTGTCTTGAAAAATAACAAAAAGACTAAAGAAGACAATAAACGTGCGGCAAAACATGGTACTAAATAGACAAAAGGATGAAAATGTCAGGAGAAAAACGTGTCATACAATTACTACACTGCATCTTGATGTCCAAAAATACCCTTTACCCGTCAAGGGGTGATAGGATACGTGGATTGCTTATTCACCACACAAAGAGTTAACTAGTCATCACACAAAATAAAGGTTAACATTTAAACCTTTTTAAAAGGGGAAATTACATAATTTCTATCTAAACTTTGTTAATTCTATTTTTACCTCACTCAAAACTAAAATTGCATATAATTTTTTCCGTAATTTATTTAATCGTCTGTTTACTCAACTTAAAACTAAATTGTATATATCTCCTTCTTTAATAGTAAAAATATTAAATTACCAAATTTGGTTTTTTATTAAAAATAAAATATAGGATGATTATCATACTCATGATTATTTATGATTGTTTTTTTGTTTTCTTAATGATTGAAGGTTTGGTATTTGTGTTCCATTTATTATTGTTACTTAAAAGTTTGATAAAGAAGAATAGATTCAACATAGATGAATAAAATAATTAAAATAAGCAAGAAGGAAAAAAAGTTTAAGAAATTAAAAAACTCATTAGCTAAACATGATTAAAAAAACAAAAACACCAAAAAAGTGTAAAAAGAAAAAAAAAACTAGCTTAAAATGGGTGAAATATGAAAAATTAATTTTTTATATATTTTTTCTAAAGACAGGACTAGCATAGTCGGTCTATAATTATTATTATTACAATGAAATAAAATGGGTAAATTTAAATTTTTTTTCATTAAGGGATGAAATATATGCAATTTTAATTGTAAATTGAGTAAATATATAATAAAAAGATTAAAGGAGGGAATATATGTGGTTTTAGTTTTGAATTGGATAAATATGCAATTACTTGTTTTACAAGGGGATATATGCAAATGTTCCTATATAAAATGTTCGAAAATATATATAGCAAAAAGATGACTAAACGTTAAATTCACCAATAAAGACAAATTGACTGACTAAATTTATAATTTTATATTTGTTCTTTTAATCTATTTTACATTTTAAAAACAAAATTAATTCATATATTACAAACAAGCCTAACACACGGTTTCAAAATTTTAAAGTAAATACAAATATAAATGTTAACGATCAATTACTATTAATAAATCTGTAATAACACTTGTGATTTGTGAAGATATATTAAATAAATGTGTATGCATGTAAATTACAAGAAAGAATTAAATACATAAAAAAATAATATTAATGTTTACAAATCCCTAAAATCTTTTTTGTATACAATTCTCTAATCAAATTCAGTTAATAATTTCTCAAACTTAAAAAACCATCTTTTTAGAATGTTCCACACTAATAAAAATATAAAATTAAGAATATAGAAAAAATATGTTTTATAAGATAAATATTAAAAAAATAACTCAACCACAATAAACTCAATAGACTAAGTTTTTTACTGGATTGTTATACATTGCCTTCATAAACGAATTACACGAACCTTGATTGTATAATCACGACGTGATATGTCAAGATTCTTTAAGAAATTTACTTATGATATTTATGATGTCTTATTGAGCAATATAAATTGATAGTTTATCAATAACGTATAAACCAGTATACATAAATAAAAAATGAATAAAGTGAAGGTTATGATCGTGAGACAAAAATTGTCAGCATTAATGTTTGTCACCAAAAACTTGTTTCTTAAATCCAAATATACGTAATATTCTAATTGAATATGTATGAAAATGAGTCGAAGATAATTATTGTGTGTATAGTTGAGAAGTAAAAGGAGTTCTTCATGCTGCATACTTTTAATCTTTGATCATAGGAGAAGTTATTTCGTAAAATTATCAAATGTTTTTGATAGCGGAAGAATAATAAACAAAAAAAGTTGTTGTATATATAATAAAATAATTATATAATGGTATATAATGCAGACAAATATTATACGATATTACTAAATATAAACATTTTAAAATCTAAAATTATAACCATATTGCTAATAAAATGTCATGACAATCGTATATTATAAAGGGTTAATGGATTTAAATACTCCTAACTATTGGGAATTGGCCGTTGCCACCCCCAAGTATCATTTTGGCGATATAACTCCCAAGTAAACATTTCGATGTCTGTATCACCCGCCGTCTGTCATAACCCTAACGACGTTAACTTTCTGATGATGTGGCACGCATACGTGTACAGGCCTCGCTTGTGTGGCAGCTGACGTGGTTAATGCTGTGTATATATATCTAACACTTTATTTTTTTCACACATTTACATTTACAATCAAGCAAGCCCTAGTTTCACCCATTCGAACTAGAAGAACCCTTCCTCAAGCCTAATCTTTACCATCAGAGGTATTGTTTAGCTTAAATTTTAGTTGTTCTTGTTTTCATTCAAGCATATGGGACCATTGATGTGATTCTTTGGTATGGTGGCACCTTTAAAATATACCCGGGTGCACCATCGTACGTTGGAGGTGATTCGAAGCTATTAAAGATTGATGTCGATCACGTTTCTTACTTTGAACTAGTTGATTATAGTAAAAACTAACTGTTACAAGTCTAAGGATTTCTATATGTATGGTTTGAATGTTGTTACCGGGGAGATGAAACGATTTTTAGTGATGGTGATGTTTTAGAGATGTGTAACTTGGTTGTTGGTACTGATGAACCGTCCATGGAGGTTTTTGTTCAAAATGGTCCAATTGTAGGCGAGTCCAGTTCACAACCTATTAAACCCTAAGCCCAGCCCACTTCAGCACCAGCCCCCCAGTCTAGTTCACAGCCCAACACATTGAGATATACCAAATTAACTGCTCGTAGACTTGCACCTACTAAACCCAGCCCATTTCACCACCAGCCCAGACCTCACCAAACAAACTAAGATATACCAAGACAACTGCTCGTAGGCTTACACCTACCAAACCACAGTCAATAGCAGCCACACTAAGTATACCACAATTTGACTTGAACATAGATGCAAATAAAAAGAAAGCTGAATTGAATAGGGATGGGGAGTGGAGGTAGAAGTGACGAAATCAACTAGTGATGATGAAGAGGGTTATGAGTCTGAGAAATTAGGTAATGATTAAGAGGGTCATGAGTTTGAGGAATTAGATAATGATGAGACTACTGAGGGGGGTGCATGATAAAGTAATTAGTCAAGATTCTGATAGAGAAGATGATGAAGGGTTTAATCACAAGAGGCAATTAAGCAGGCTACTGAGGAAGAGAGTGCAGCCCACAAAGAACTGCTTGAAGATTGTTTAAGGAAAAAGAGGGTAACTTGTTTGAAAATATTGAAGCTGGGACTCACCATATAGAAGGCTATAGTAGTTATGAGGATTCTGAGGGTGATGTTGCCACTCCTGGTGAAAGTGAAGATGATGACATTAGAGGAAAAAAATACAAAAAGCAGTGTACCATCAGTGAATGAACATACCAGATGGAAGAATTACAATTGGAGAGTTGGAGTAAGGTTTGCTACTAGGGATGCTTTAAAGCTGCTGTGAAAAGATATGTTGTGACCAATGGCAGGAATTTGTACATTGCAAAAAGTGATAATAACAAACAAGGGCGTGTAGCTGTGAAGTTGTTAAGGATTGTCCATTCTACTTGTTCTGTTCACACCACTCAGGGAAGGAGTGCTACATGGTTAAAAAAGTAAATAACAAGCACAATTGTCAAAGAAGCATGATAAAGAATAGACAACTTACTGCCCCATTTATTGGAAATGAGTTTTTACCAATTTTCAAAACCAAACCCAACTGGTCTGCTAAAGAGATACAGTTAGCTGTTAAAGAGAAATATAAGGTCATTATCAGTGGTGGTTGGCTTATAAGGAAAAAGCATATGCACATAAGAAGCTACATGGGTCAATGAGGAAGCATTACAGCAAACTTGGTTCCTATCTAGAGGTTTTAAAGCAAGCCAACCCAACATCAACATTTGAGCTTGTCACTGCACCTCCAGGTTTTATTAACTTAGATCCTAAAGCTACTTGTGAAACATTTTTTAGGTTATTTGTTTGCTTTAATGGTGTAAAAAGAGGGTTCTTGGCAGGATGCAGGAAACCTGGAAAATTGACAAAGCATGGGATTAAAATGACATGTGGGATTTGTGGTGTAAGTGATCATAACAAGAGGAAGTGTAGAGAGAGTGACAAACAGATGGGAGGTAAGACCACAAAACTATCTGATGTAATATTGTACTTGTACATGTTGATGATTTAGACTAACTGTTGATTAATGTTGTTACAGTTCCACCTGGTTCAACAAGAAAAAATGGGAGGCCACGAGGGAGAAAACAAGGGAAAGGCAATTTAGCTTAGATTTGTTTGTGATGTTTTATGAACATGTAATGCTTTTATGGGTCTTTTGTATGGGTCTTCTGGTACTGCATTTTGGTTATGATGTTTGACATTAAGGTTGGTCGTTTGTAACAATTATGTTTGGTATTTTGGTAAACAATGAAGTTTAATGAACTAATAGGTATTATGGAAATGATGTTAGCTTATTGTATGTAGTTTAGAGCTTTGTCAATGATTGTCATAGTGTAATTTCCAAAGTCTAATTTCCATTCCAACAAAACATATTACATAGAGAAGATAATTGTTTAACATACAAAATACAACTCATTCACTGCTTGTTCAAACACACTACAACTACTTAGCCAAATAAACAAACAACACAATTGCAGCTAACAGAGTCTTCATCCTCATCTCTTGAACAGTCATGCAGGTGTTGGATTGTTCTTTGAACATGAACTTCAAGTCCTCTCTCCAAAGAAAAACTTGCAATCAGATATCTAAACATGATAACTCCATATGTATTAACAGTGGAATACCATTCAATTAAACCAAAAATCAAGTGAAAGTGAAATACTTACAGGCCATTGACTACAACCATAAAATGGCTGACCTTTTCGAACACTCTTTGGTCCAGCAAGTCGAAGGACAGCAAGAGCTTCGTGATGACAGTAAACATTACCTTCCAAATCGACCTTAATAAATTTAGGGTTTCTGCTGTGACTGGACACAGAAGTAGATGAACTCATTAGATCAACAATGGAGTTGTAGCGATGGAAGGAGAGGATGGAATTACAGTTGATTTGATCAGTGAAGGGGAACGTTGGACTAGGGTTGCTTGATCGGTGATGATGGAAAGGGGGGGGGGGGGATGGTGAAAGTGATGATGGAAAGGGGTATTTATACCTAGTTTCCATGTGGCAAACATACACAACATTAACCACGTCAGTTGCCACACAAGCGAGGCCTGTACACGTATGCGTGTCACATCATCATAAAGTTAACGTCGTTAGGGTTATGACAGACGGCGGGTGATACAGACACCGAAGTGTTTACTTGGGGGTTATATTCGCCAAAATGATACATGGGGGTGGCAGCGGCCAATTCCCAATAGTTGGGAGTATTTAAATCCATTAACCCTATTATAAATGTGTTGTGTGGCAACACAATACTTAAAATTATGCCACATGGCTAAACTCCTTTCATTTTTGTTATATATAAAGATATAATGATACATGGCTTGTCTACATCGTAAAGGTTTCTATTCTTTTAAAATATAGATCAAGAGTTCAATTCCAAGCAATGGTGTAACTAATAGGTTCATGCACTCATAAGAATAAAAAAACTCTTTCAAGAATACCAAGGCTCAAAATTATAATATCGTAGATTAGAAATTAATAAAGTTTGAAACTAATAGCTGATAAGTGTAGCGATTGGTTAGCGTAATAAAATTTTATAATCTCAACTACTTGATTCTTTATAATTACCCAATGATCAAAGGTAAGACGTCAAACATTATCCACACACATATTCCTGTTTTATATAGCATGTAAAGTGACATGTACATTGTATTAAAAGGATATATCGTTTGCGTTAGTTTTTAGTTACAAGGTTTTGGTTGTAAGGATAATCATGCACTTTATTCGTATTTGAGAACTATTTTAGTAAACTCGTGTATTTCACGTGTTGAATAAACAAAATATCTAATATAATGAAAATTTATTAACTATAAAACGATATTTTAAAATAAGATACGATTGAAATTATATATAATTAAGGACTATAAATAATAAAATAATGATATCTACTTTTTAAACTTTTGTTATTTAACTTTTTTTGGTTTTTACAAAAGAATTAAATACATTTTGTTTCAAAACATAACATTTTAAATAAATATTATTTTTTTTTAAATTTTCTTATTATAACTCTTAATTTTAATTATTTTTGGTTTATAAATAAATTACTTTTAAAACATCATTTTTTAAAATATTTCATATTTCAAAATTTCTTATGTTTCTTAAAAAATAAAATTAATAAAAAAGAGAAAAATAATTTTAATAGTAAATAATGTAATTATAATAGAAAAGAGAAATTTTTTGATGAGTAAGAATCCTCTAATTACTCTTCTATTAGAGTAGAAAGATACAAAAAACTAAAACGTAACATTTAAGTTAGAGACATAATTGTATTAGAATTATCGTAGTTTATACATATTGTGTTAACTACTTTAGACCACTGTTATATAGTATCAACATTTAAAACTGTTCATATTTTAAAAAATAATAATAGAATAAACGAAGTAAAGAGATTAAATTATATTTTAAGTTATATTTTTTAAAATTAATGAAGAATATAGATGTTATTTTAGATTAGATAATGACAATGTTAATACTAACTTTTTGCTAATCATATCAGAAACCCTATAATTCCCTAATTATCACGTGAAATTTCAGTAAATTAGAATACGCGATGGACAGATATAATTTATCATGCTAGTTTTCCCTTATTTATGCAGATCGAGTATATTATTAATCATGAAATACTTGAAAGGAATCATGGCTGAATGCCTGAATCGAGTATTTTAAAACTTTAAAATAAAAAATGCACTCATGACAATATGTCTGCAAAATTAAACTTATTGCTGAATTAACTATCTATACTAATATATTAAAAATATTTAGAAGACACATGATTTTTTTTAAACTATCCACCCACCCTCCACCTAGGATTTAAACAGTATCGTTATCAAAATAAAAGTTAAACATTTAATTATATATTAAATGCTAATGATTATTTATACACATTACAAATTATAAAATAAAATTTTTGATAAATAAAAAACATTTTTTTTATTAAAAAAACATAATTCTTATAAAAAAACTTAATGAAATATGAAGTTTTTTAAACAAAGAACTTTTTGAAATGAGATTGTTTAAAAAAGTATTTTTAAAATAATTTGGAGTGTTTAAAAAAATAATTTTTTAAAGAAAAATTTTTTGAAAACGAAAATTTAGAAAAATATTATTATTGCTTAATTATCTAAAGTAGTTAATTATACATAATTTAATTAAATTTTATTTTAAAATATTTTTTATAATTTCAATTATACTTCAGAGGATAGATGTTATTTTAATCGGGCCCACCTATCGGTTTTTAGCCGAGACCGCACCCCTAACCCCTTCAGAAGGAAACTTATTACTGGAAATACCACCTGGCTCAAATCTAAATTTTTTTTTCAAAGTGAGACTTGAACTCATGATCTCTCTAAAATTACATGTAATGGATACATGAACTTATCTAGTTGTGCTAAAAATCTTTGTATCTCATAATTTCTAAATACAATAAATAACTATTAAATTAATATTTTCATTCAATTCGTTTAGTACATAAGTTTTTAAACTAGTTAATAATATAATGTGTCAATAATATTGATTATACAAATCATTTTTAAACCCACGCCCCAAATCCGTTTTTACCGGAAACATCCCTATATAACTCACCCTCAATCAACATCTTACACCATCAAACTTTAACTTAACCCACTTTTCAAACCCCACGGCTTCTCTCACCTTCACCACCATCCCCACCACCACCACTAGGCCTGGTAATGAATCGAACGAACATAAACATCAGCATGTTCGTGTTCGTTCATTTAACTTTTACCAAACACAAACGCGAACACATAATCAAACACAATTGTTTGTTCATGTTCGTTTATTAAGAAACTAAAAATATTTATCTTCGTTCATGTTTGTTCGTTAAAGAAAATGAACATTTTATGAACATAAACGAACACAAATAAACAATAATAAATGAACATAAACGAACACAAATGAACAATAATTAATGAACCTAAATAAACAATAATAAACAAACATAACTGAACACAAAAAAAAACCCTTAAATGATCATTTTGAAACTTTTAGGTGTATTAGTGGAAAATAAAATCTAACTAAACTTAGGTGTATAGCATAGTACACTTATGTTTTAAATATTAACACATAATACCCTTTTATTAATATATTAATATATAAATAAACGAACATAAATGAATAAACATAAGTGAACGTAAATGAACGAATATACACGAATATATATGAACGAACATAAACGAACGTTCATGAATGTAAACAAACGAACAAAACATGTGTTCATGTTTTGTACATTCGTTTACGTTCATGAACGTTTGTTTATATTCGTTTATATACGTCCGTTTATGTTCGTCCATTTCCTAAATAAAAGAACATAAATGAATTTTCATCCGAACACTTCATGAACATTCATCCGAACACTTCATGAACGTTTGATTTATTTACAGACCTATGTAACACCATATAGCTATCTACTAATAAGTGTAAAACGCTTACTTTTATCCTTTGAAAAACCTACCTACTCATAAAACTTTTCAACTTGATTTCCTATTAACAACAACTGAACTTGTTTACAATCAATGAATTATTATTTCGACCAACAATTATGTGGACTAAAGATCCATATGTCATTCCTTTTATCTTGATTTGTGTAAATGCTTAATCAATTGAACATTTGTGTCCATAACACATATGCACATCTCTCTATTATTTGAAAATCAACATGCAATCCGTTTGACCCATTTAGTTTCATAATTTCATATTCATCCAATTCATAACACCAACTTTAAGTTACTCAGCGTAACATTCATTTGAGAATCATGTGATATTTGGAGGGAGTATTTTGATCCATTCATACTAAGTCAACAGAATATTACCAACAACGTTAACATGCTAGATTGAAATGACGCAAAAAAAAAAAAAATGAAATCACAAAGTGACCAGGATATATTTGAAATTAATTGATGAAAGCTGCAAAATGAGTCAAATCAAATGGACGAAAATGACAGTTTACTCTATATTAATTTTGTTATAATTAATTTTTTTTGGTTTATGATTCTTGTTTTTTTAGTTATTTTACAAAAAATAATAATTAACATTTTAAAAATAAAATAAAATAATATTATATTAAAGTATTAATTATTTTTAAAGAAATAATAAAAAATTATTGTCTATAGGTACTTTGTTTAGAAAAGGTTTTGGTATCTGTTAGAATTTCATCTGTAATTTTATATTAAGATAAAAAATTTATATTAAGATAAAAGGTAATTTTAATTGGTGATTCTTTCCTGAAGTTATTTGTTGATAATCTATCAGAAATCAAATGACCTGTGACCAAATTTTTGGCGTCCCATCACTAGCAGATACTCATTTAGTCGTTCTTCTATCATCTTTACTTCAGATTCGCCAAGAGTGTATTCTTTTAAAAATGAATTTGTTCATTTTCAAAAATCTGATTTAGCCAAAATTTTTGGTAGCATCTCAGCTCCAGGCCGCGTTGAATATAGCTGATGACAATAACAGTATCTAACCAAATTATCTATGTGTGTGTCTATATAAAAATATTTTTTCCCATCATTTAAACGTAAATGGCGAGTTTCATAGCTGTCCATTTTGACATTTTGCTGGTCATTTAGTTAAGCCATAAAGGGGGTTCAAAAACCGCCCCTTATGGCCATTTTGTTCGCCCCATTTGCTTCTTCCCTTAATTCGCTACTTTTATTCCGCTCGTTCCCTATGGTTGAGCACTTCGTTCATGAGTTGCTATCGCTTTAGCTGTGATAACTATAACTTAAGTTAATGTGTGTGTGTATATATATATATATATATATATATATATATATATATATATATATATATATATATATATATATATATATATATATATATATATGTGTGTGTGTGTGTGTGTGTGTGTGACAGAGAGAGAGAGAGAGAGAGAGAGAGAGAGAGAGAGAGAGAGAGAGAGAGAGAGAGAGAGACTTGTAATTAACCTAACATACCTCGCATGTACAAGACTAGATATAATTAATGTATGTAGTAGAGATTGTAAGCAAACTCCAAATGGACCTGATTCGCTCTGATTGAACTTCAATTTATCAAGAGATCTTCGTTGATTTTGGCCTACATACAATTAAACAACACCAGTAAAGACATTACAGAGGATAAATTTCCATGTAATAACTCTTCGGCGTGAGAAGAAGTAATCAGAATAAGTAAGTAATAGCTAAAAGGGTGAGATAGAGAGAGTTTAGGGAGTATTTATGCATGGAGAAATCGATCCCCTTACCTTGTATTTATAGTATTCTATGATGTATGTGTCGATATCATGTATGATGATGGTAGTAGTCCCAAAAGAGTTTGTTACGCTATTGGATCCTACCCGTCATGTAATCGAGGGTGTGTTCAACCAACGGTTAGGATTGGTGATAATTGTAGCCCCTTGGATGTAAGACATGTGAAATTTTTACTCCTGGTCAGATGTTATTTGTAGTTTTGCGGGTCGGGTTTGGGTCCGGGTCATAATTTGGTATCTTAGTACATCTACAATGCCTAAATCACGCGTCAGAAAAGACATTTTATTTAGCCAAAACAAACATCTTGATATGTGGGCATCCACCAATTTAGACCGGTCTAGAAAACAAACTGGTCGAATATGCACTTCACATTCACAAGAGGGCACCTAGTAATGTGGAGAAGCAAAAAATTAGCAAACTGTTTAGACATTATCAAGTACTGAGGTTGAATTTCAAGGTATTGTTAAAGGAGTAGATGAGCTTCATGGATAAAGAAGTTAACGATAGAGATAGGATTTCCAAGATATGAAGCATTTAAGTTGTTTTGTTATAAGAGAACGACATTTAGCATCTCCTATAACTCAATTCAGCTTGATAGACAAAACATGTTAAGGTGAATTGGCATTTCATAAAAGAGAAACCGTACGAAGTACCCGATCGATTATTTGTTGATTCAAAAGATTAGTTGACGGATGCAAGAATTACCAAAACAATATGCGGAATTGTCTTTCACATTTGTATTAAATATGTGTAATCCATTACTACCATAAGGATGTGCGTTTAAGACACAACTAATTATCACAACTATAATTGCAGCTCTGATCAAGGAGGTATTTACAGTTGAGATCAAGGGATAGTCAAAATCAAGAGAAACAATATAGTATAAGTTCCCATGTTTAGGTAATAACCAAACTTGGATGCTAAAATATAATAAAAAGCCTTTCTACTTATATTAATGTGCCCTTTTTAGAAGGAAATAATCTAATTCTGTTTTACTTCAATTTAAATCTACTTTACGTCTTAAATGAGATTAAAACCTAACACGTTTGTCACTAGCCACTCCTAGCTAGTGGTCGTATTACTTATATTATCTGATTTCTACAAGTCAAAGTATATACTAATAGTTTTACAAAGGAACAAAATGTCATAGAATTTTATAAAATCCTATTTTATGTCTGTGTTAAATAAAAACTTTTCAACGTACTCCCATGAGTTAAAAGTCATATCAGCATGTGGAGTATTATTAATTAAAAATATCATAAAACTTTACAAAACCTATTTTATAATACCCCCGTATTAAATGAAAAATGTTCAAACTCCCATAATTTAAAATCATATAAATACTTTCAATTGTTTCTGTCAAGCATTATTAATTAAAAATAACCTGTGTAAAATCTTGACTTAATTAAACTACAGAGTGAATTGTTATTTTAATCCTTATATTTTTATACATTTGTTATTTTCATTCAAAAAATATATTTTATTTTCGCATCTGGCTCACCAAAGTTCTAAAAAATTGTTATTTTCATTAAAAAAAATTAAGTCCGTTAATTTAAATTAAAGAGCCAATTTTTAACAAATATGATAAAACCGTAATTATCAGGAAAACTACATTTCACTCTAAATTATATAAACCCTAAAAGAAAGGAACACATGACATTTGACAAAACGCTTAAAACAAAACCCTAATTAAATATTAAAAAAAAGGTTCAATTAAACATGCTGAATATAGTACTGATTTTTATTTTTTAATCCCAGACACCTCAGATCCGATTTTCCGTAAATTTCACTATATAACTGACCCTCCGGAGACAACTTAAACCATCCCACCTACAAAATATGACAATGGCTTCTCTCACCTTCACCACCAATATTTCCACCACCATCACCCCAAAGTCACCCTTATTCTCCAAAACCCCCACCCACCGGTTCAAAGTCTCATGCAACAACTCTTCAAATGACCCTAACCAAATAAATTCACTCAACATGCAAAATGTAGACAGGAGAAACCTGCTCCTCGGGCTCGGTGGCCTCTACGCTGCCGCCAACCTGACCAACGTCGGGTCGGCGTCAGCGTACCCAATCACCGCGCCCGACAACATTTCCGACTGCGTTAACGTGCAAACGGGCATCCCGGACCCCAGCTTCACCGTAAGAGGGGTAAAGTGCTGCCCTCCGCCTTCAACCGCTGGCCCAAAACCTTACGTCTTGCCGGAGTTCACCAAGCTTCGTATCCGGCCAGCAGCGCAGCGACTCACCCGCGACTACGTGGACAAGTACACAGAGGCTATTGAAGCCATGAAAGCGCTTCCTGATGACCATCCACATAGCTGGAAACAACAAGGGAAGATCCATTGTGCTTATTGCAATGGGGCTTATAACCAAGAAATGAATGGTCATCCTGAGCTAAAGCTTCAGGTTCATGACTCATCACTCTTCTTTCCATTCCACCGGTGGTATCTATACTTCTACGAGAGGATCTTGGGTAAGTTGATTAACGATCCCACTTTCGCTTTACCCTACTGGAACTGGGATAATCCCACCGGAATGATGTTTCCAGCGATGTTCGAGGGCCCCGGCCACGACGGGAAACAGAAGTCGAACCAGATATTCGACCCGTTCCGTAACGTCGTACACTTCCCTCCGGCTATCGTTGACCTCCAGTTTAGAGGTACAGAAAGTGGGCTTAACTGTGTAGACCAGATGAGCACTAATCTGTCGACGATGTACGGGGATATGGTCACGACTGCTACAAATGTAGACGCCTTCTTCGGTACGAATCCCGACCCCGTGGTTACTAGTAGGCCGGGGACAATAGAGAAGGGTTCGCACACTGCGGTGCACATATGGGTCGGGAACCCTCGGATGCCCAACAACGAGGACATGGGTAACTTTTACTCCGCCGGGTACGACCCCGCGTTTTACGTCCATCATGCCAATGTCGATCGCATGTGGAAGATTTGGAACGATTTGAACCCTTATTCCGACCATTACCCGAAAAACGACGATTGGTTAAACGCGTCGTACGTGTTTTACGATGAAAACGGGGAGCTCGTACGCGTCTACAACAAAGATTGTGTGGACATACACAAAATGGGGTACGATTTTGAAAACTCGAGGATCCCGTGGATCCAGAGCCGCCCGGTGCCTCGGGTTAAGGCCTCGAACATTGCGGCTAAGTCGGTTGGAGTAGTGAAGAAGGCGGACGAGATCAAGTTCCCGGTGAAGCTGGACGAGATAGTGAAGGTTCTCGTGAAGCGGCCGGCTACAAAGAGGGACGAGAAAGCTAAGAAGAAAGCCACGGAGATGTTGTTTTTGAATGGGATAAAATACAATGCTGAGCAGTTTTTCAAGTTTGACGTGTTGGTGGATGACGTTGATGACGGTGTCGAGACGACTGCGGCTTCTAGCGAGTTCGCGGGTACGTTCGCGCAGGTGCCGCATGGGGGAGGAAAGATGTTGATGACGAGTGGGGCGGTGTTCGGGATCACGGAGCTTTTGGAGGACATTGAAGCGGAGGATGATGAGTATATTTTGGTTACGTTGGTGCCGAGGGCTGGGGCGGATGATGCGAGTGTTTCCGAGATCAAGATTGAGTTGGTGCCTGTGGCTTGATAATAATAATATTCGTCGATGTAACTGTTTGTTTAATTTTCATTTGCATGCATGCATGGTTAAGTTGTGTGTGTTTAGGTTTGGTGTCTTTAGGTTAAAATAAATAAATGTTTCGGTTGTTGTAGGGTGATAATAATTTGGTTTCGAGTTTGTAGCGGTGGAGTTGACCAGTAATCCAGAATTAATGCATGCATGATGTCAGTATGTCACTTTTGCTAGCTTTTGAATGCGATTAATAAGCTTGATCGACTAATTTTATTTGTTTTCGGTTCAAGCTTTAGACGTTATTGCATAAATTATTCCTATAGTTTAATCAAATTATATGTTTGGTTTTAAAACTTTAAAATTTATAAAATTAATTCAAAACTTATGTATTTATTGCACTGTATGGACCAAAAGTGTAATATTCATATAAAAGTTTGGACTAACTTTACTGTTTATCCAAATTTGAGATCCAAACTTGCAATGACTAACTTTGTAATTTTCAAAGTTTGGAGACAAATGTGCAATCTATTCAAACCACATAGACCATTTATGTAATTTTCTCTATCTTTATTTTGAAATAATTTATATATGACATTATAACATAGTGGTATTAGCTTTATCTCCGATAAAAATGGTGTGACCTTAAATACTTAAAGACTCGGAAATTGTGTTATTTAGAAGTAGAAAAATTTGTTAAAAAACTAGATAGATTTTTTTTGGATGCGTGGGTGGTTTAAAATTTTTATTACACACTTCTGAAAGTCTTCGTACGTATAGACCATATCCATTGCATGGATACGTATAGAATTCATGCAAATTATATGTACCATTTCATTGCATGGGTAAATCATGCAAAATATATATTGACTTTATTTTTCACAAATTTTTTAGGATGTGTTTGCTACACATAACTACATAACGAAGTCTAATACGTACAAAGTACGTACTTTGAGAATTGCCAATAAATACTTAACAGTTAATACGATCCCAAACCACCTTTTAATTTAAAAGTTATCATAATTAAACCTGTCTTTTCTTCACCTTTTTAAAGTAGCATAGCCGGATGCAAAGAAATGATAGTCCCACACTGATCATTTTAATTTTCAAAAGAATGTTTTATACAGCGACGAAATTAATATCATGTAAAATTTAGTTGATTAAAAATGAAGATAAATAATCTTTTATATATAGATTTTTTCTTTAAAAACACTAGGGATGAGATTTGTGTACTGAGTACTAAAAATTAAAAAAAAAAAAAGATTGTAAAGGTAAAAAAACAAAAATTCACCCGCTGGCCGTTTGCTGTCCTCTCGTCGTTCTCCTTCTCCCTTCCTCTTCCCCTTCGCCTTCTCCCCTATAACATCAATGGCAATCAGTGCAAGCCCCTGGATCTCAGCGATCTTGACAATGAGGTCCTTGTAAAACTCATAGACGGGGATCTTGTGGAAACCGTTATGGCACATGATGTAATTGGTCGCTTAATGATTCAGTGTGCTAGACAGCCTGGCCTTGCACAAGTAAATATTTCATATTTCATGTAGATCTTTTGGTGTATCAGGTTCAAATTCTTACAACTATGTTTATAAGAATAATGGAATACCAAACCTTACTGGTTATCAGTGGAGAAGCAACATTTTTGACCCAAGTGCTTTCAAATGGGTTGATTGGGTTATGTTTTTTCTCTAATGGGTCAAACGAGTATAATTAAAATAGCTTAAAAAAGAAGTGTGGCGGTGGGTCAAACGGGTCGAAAGCCATCTGAAGTGTATATCTAATACACAAAATAACTTTTGAAACTAATTATCTATTAAAAAGGTTAAGACAAAAATTAACCAACTTTGGAGTTTGTTTATCTCAAACGTGTTTTGACCCTTTATTGAACCTGTCCAGTCCCTCTAGCTGACATAATCTTATTCTTGTTGTTCTTGTGGCATCCTTGATACTTTAATACCATGTGATTGAAACCGTAGGTGTGGGAAGATATTCTAGGGTTTGAAAATTGTGAGTTCTACATTAAAAGATGGCCGCAATTGGATGGTATGCAGTTTGAGGATGTTTTGATTAGCTTTCCAGATGCTATTCCTTGTGGAGTAAAGTCAGTCTCTTGTGGGGGGAAAATCATCCTTAATCCAGATGATGCTTATGTTCTACAAGAAGGTGATGAAGTTCTTGTTATAGCAGAGGATGATGATACATATGCTCCTGTACCATTACCGACGGTGATTTTCTTTACTTCTTAGCAAGATAATTTGGAATTTATCTGTTCTAAATAAACTTGGCTTTTAAATTTTTTTAGCGTTTAACGTAATTTATATGTCTTTTAGTGTGCTCATCTCGGTTAAAAGGTTGAAACATAATATGGTTAGCCACTCCTTATGCCACAGGCCCAAAGCTCACGGGTTGACCCATAACACTTTTTTGTCCAATTTTTTTCTTTTATACAAGTACTTTGTCAATATAATCATCAAATTTGATATTATTTCTATAATAATGTAAGATGATTTTGGAGGTTGTATGCTTAAAAAATACAATCTAGATAACATTCGACCTACGTGACACGTTTCCTTTTTAGCTATTTTTATTCTATCAATTTGGCTCGTTATAGATAAAACATCATGAAATCGACCCATTCATATGTATAAGGCAAAACTGATACCCCTAGAGTTGGCGTATTTGTGTGTTGTAGATAACTTATATATTCCTATTTTTTATTTCCTTACTTTAGGAACTCACTTGTCAAATGCTGCTGATTTATAGCTTTCAGGTATGTTAACTGTATTTAATTTCATTATGATCCTAATCGAGGTATAAGACAACTTATGAACATTACGTTTAGTAACGAAGATCACAAAACGTGTACGTTGTCAACTTTAAAATGTTAAATATGAATCTTGCATGGGAAGCTTGTGAATATGAAATGGGTATTTTACAAAAGACATGATTTTTTTGTTGTCTTATTTTTCTAAGAGGGTCTAAGATGTGTATTTGCGTGTCCTTGTGTATTTTGCTTTCTATTTAAATATACCTGGTTTTGCATTATGTGTTTTTTGTTTTGCGGGGAAGCTTTCTCTTTCTTCCTATGGGTTCTTTACGGGTCAATTTTTTTTTCAATAAACTTTATTATGATTAGACTACATATACATGTTAAGCGTGACTTTTAACTTTTAAGTGTCATCATATGGATTTGTACTCATTGAAAGTGCATGTTATAAGATGTTTCATCAATCTGCAAGCACAAGCGCATAATCAGCCCCACATTATATACTTCATGTGCGGTTCTTGGTAAGCCCACTAGGGATGAATTTGATGAATATTTAACAAATTAAGCATCTCATGGCAGAAGATTGTACATTTTTGCTGGAGAGATCTTATACACGTTAAGTCTTATTATATAATTATTGATTCGCTGGAATCGGGTTCTTTATGATTCTTTTTTGTTTTAGTATGTGTCAAGATGAGCATAGTTATGGTTTGTAGCCAACTTTACTGCCCTTTGATCTTTTAACTATTAGATTAGATTGTTCTGCAAGCTCTACGACATTGTTCTATTTGGAGCTATTGTTTGTTTTTTTTTTTAAATATTGAGCTGAAATTAGCTATCTCTAAAACTAAAATTGATATAAAATCTTAAAACATATCAGTAGATAATTATAACTTTTGGTTAATACTTCAGGTCAAGTTAGAGACAATGAATTATATTTGATGTTTTGTTGGTGTATAAGCTTATGTTGAATTATCCTATATATGAAAAAAAACAAAAAAAAACAACTGCCATCATCAGTTGCTTTTTGGTCTTATGAGATTACACCACATAGCTTTTTAGATTTTCTATTTTATCCCCTTTACACCAGTATTTTTTTACATTACATATATGAGTTGAGAGAGAGGGAGAGGGGATGTGAGGGCGAACGGACTGCTGGGTCGGCGGCCGCCGTTGGCGACGGCATGCTTGGTCGCATTTTTGCGCTCCGATCTTTCTCTGCGTCCGATCTTCTTCTTTTTTTTGCAAACTTTTTTGGGGTTTCTTTAATGGTGAGGATGTACGGCCGGGCTTTTGCTCCGGCTGAACCTTCGCCCCTTGGTTCCGCAGCGTCTCCGACTAGATGTTAGTTCGTTGGTTCCGGCCGGCTGCAAAACTCTTATGTATGTTGCTTTTTAAAGAGACACTGTTGCCCTTGGTTTAGGGTTTCGACGGCGGGTACAAGCCGCCATTGCTGTTCGTGGTGGAGAAGGAGGTGGTCGTGGTCGTCCTACGATCACTGGCATCTTTTTCTCGTCGGCCGTCACTATGACAGTGGCTTTCGGCTCTATTGCCGCTTCGCCTCCCCTTTTTGGTTAAGGTGGAGCTGGCGGTGGTATCGTTGTCGTGGTCGGGGCTTGCATGGTAGTCGTTTGATGATCACCATCTTGGCCACCAGGTGATGACTCTTGTCATCTGTTGGCATTTCTGCTCGGATTTTCATATCTGAACCCCGTTTAAGTTCTGTGATGATGAGAATTCCTCATCTGAGAACCCATTTGTATGTTTGTGTATTTTGAGGACTCGACTATAGCGCAACTGAGTCCGTAATGCAGAGCGGTTGATGCCTTCGTTGTTTCGGCGTGGCATCCGTGTAGGATGCAACCGCAATGAGGCCACCTTCCTGAGTCTCCACGCACCTTAACCGACTGTTGTTGGTGAAAATTGTTTGCTCGATGATGATGTGCAAGCAACGTCTGAGAGTTGTTTTGTTTGAAATATAGTTGTTAGTTGATAAAGTCGATAATGTTTATGTTAGTCGTTTGATATTTTTGGGTGATACTTTCTGGCTGTGGCTTGATGACACAACAAAACTGACCCTGGCTTTCAAGACGCGCAACGTGCGTTGCGAAATAAACACTAGTTATTATTAATAAGGATACTAAAGTTGGGTGGTTAGAATGATTGAACATCATGTGATTGAATATGTTACATTCAAATAAGCAAAGTACTTGGTTTTAAATAGTTCTAACTACACATCATGATAGCGGAAATGCATTTATGCATATTGTAAATCTTGTGTGATTATTGTTTATGCTAAAAGTGTTATGTGTGATGTGATATGACACTACAACAATTTAGCTCTGTCCCGACGACATCTATAGCGACGACATACGCCGCTGGTATAGTTTGGTCTATAACGACGACATGTCGTCGCTATATAGTAATAGGTATTTTTGACTGGTCAAACTCTATACCGACGACTTGTCGTCGGTATAGAGTTGGCGGGCTTCAAAATAATACGCGGGATTTATGAAAATACCTATGCCGATGACATGTCGTCGCCACAGGTGAGGTTATTCAATTTTTTATTTTTTCCTACCTCAAATTACAGATTTAAAAAAAAAAAAAATTAAAATCAACTTTTCCCGACGACATGTCGTTGGAACAGGTTTTTTTTAATTTTTTTAATTTTGACTCTATAGGGACGACTTTTTTTACTCTATAGGGACGACATGTCGTCGCTATAGAGTGCAGACCCTTTAAATCGCATTTCAGACCTTCTGCCCTTTTTTTCACCCAAAAAAAACCCAATTTTTCTCACGATTTTCATCTCGGTTTATATGCGTATTTGGTATCAAATTGAAGTGTTTGAAGGTAAGGATGATGTTATTTTACTATAATGAAGTTATATAATCTTGTTTTTATAAGTTTTATCTAAATTTTATGTTTTAGGTGGGATTAAAGTTTAAAGCTTGAAATTAAAGGATTTGAAGATTTGAAGGTATGAAATTCGTTTAAAGCTTATGATTTAAGTGTTGTTTAGTGAATATGTTTGTGATTAGGTTTGTATGATTGTAAAAATGTATATATATGTTAGTGTATGTAAGTTTGATGGTAGATTAGGTTATGTACACCAAGTGTTTGATGAAATGCCACTATATATATTTTCATGGTTTTAAGTTTGTATGTATTTTTATATGTGTTAATTTATATGTATATGGTTTGATGTATTTAGTTGTTTATGTATATGTTTATATGTATGTATTTATGTAAATTTTGTATGTGAATGTTTGTATGTATTTATGTTTATATGTTTGTTTATTAGTATATTATATGTTTGTTTTTTGTAATTGTGTATGTAAGTATGTTGTATACTTGTATGTTTTTTGTATACTTGTAAGTGTGTATGTAAGTATGTTGTATACTTGTATGTAAGTATGTTTGTATTTTTGTAATTGTGTATGTAGGTATGCTGTATATTTGTATGTTTGTATACTTGTAAGTGATTATGTGTTGTGATTACGCTTGTATGTATGTATATGTAAGTGTATATGAATTTAATGTTAGTACATCTTTGTGTATATGTTAATTGATAATGTTGTATTTCCATGTTTTATTGTCTATTTTTGTTGAAGCATGTCAACATATATTGCTCGAGGACATGGCGGGGATGGCGGGGATCTACCGGTTGCGAGTCTTGTAAGTTATTTGTTAAAGTTAAAAAATACATATTTATGTTGAACATAATCTATGTTTTCTAACTTTTCAATTGCATATATTAATGTAGCATAACCCGCGAGAAAAAGAAGATCAAAAGGAAAAAACATTAAATTATTTAAAAAATTTGAGCAAAACAAAGGCCAACCACTACAGATCGAAGTTGAAAGCAAGGGGGGCCAATATAAGTTTGTTGGAGAAAACAGCTCGGATTTTATAAGGTTAATCTCTAATGAGATTAGTAAGGTTGTTCCTTTCCATTATCCCAGTTGGCAAGCTGTTCCCGATGAGTTTAAGAGAGCCATATATCCCACACCTTTTGTAAGTATACAATGTTGTGTTTTTATCGTATTTTAATCATATAAGTATTACATGTTTTCTAATTACATATTTTGTAGGAATATTTTGACCTTGCTAGATGGAGGGAATCCGAACAGTGGGAAGGCGTAAGGCTCGGAATCAATGCCGAGTGTCAAAGAGCCTATAAAGATCGAAAGCAAGATCTAAAATCTCATTTTGATGATGTGGGTGGTTATGATGACGTGGAAATAGCGTTAACTTGTCCTCCTGAGGGAACTGACCCGCAAGCATGGGCTCAGGTGATTAATGAGTTGTTCTTAGATCCTGCTTATAGGAGCCGATCTGAGGCAAACAAATTAAACAGAGGTAAACAACGCTATCCGAGTTTCCATGGGAGCCAATCATATGCACAGAAGAGACATATGGAGGTAAAAGTATAATTGTTATTATAAAAATAAGTATTAACTGTCGGAAGATGCATTTATTAGAATTTTTATTATTCACAGGGGAGTGGACCGATTGATCTCTTTCAAAAGATGCATTTCAGAGAAGGCACGGGATGGGTGAATGCAACTGCAGAATCGGACTGGGTAAGTTTAAGTGTGTTTGGGTCAAAATGACCCATTTGAACTAACTTTTGTGTGATTCTAGTATGTTTAAGTGTGTTTGGGTCAGAATGACCCGTTTGAACTAGCTTTTGATTGATTCTAGTATGCTTAAATGTGTTTGGGTGAAAATGACCCGTTTGAACTAACTCTTGTGTGATTCTAGTATGTTTAAGTGTGTTTGGGTCGACATGACCCGTTTGAACTAGCTTTTGATCGATTCTAGTATGCTTAAATGTGTTTGGGTGAAAATAACCCGTTTGAACTAATTCTTGTGTGATTCTAGTATGTTTAAGTGTGTGTGCGCCAAAATGACTCATTTGAACTAACTTTTGATTGATTCTAATATGTTTAAGTGTGTTTGGGTCAAAATGACCCATTTAAACTAAATTTTGTGTGATTCTAGTATGTTTAAGTGTGTTTGGGTCAAAATGACCCATTTGAACTAACTCTTGTGTGATTCTAGTATGTTTAAGTGTGTTTGGGTCAAAATGACCCGTTTGAACTAACTTTTGATTGATTCTAGTATGCTTAAATGTGTTTGGGTGAAAATGACCCGTTTGAACTAACTCTTGTGTGATTCTAGTATGTTTAAGTGTGTTTGGGTCAAAATAACCCGTTTGAACTAGCTTTTGATCGATTCTAGTATGCTTAAATGTGTTTGGGTGAAAATGACCCGTTTGAACTAACTCTTGTGTGATTCTAGTATGTTTAAGTGTGTTTTGGTCAAAATGACCCGTTTGACAAATATTCAATATGTTTAATGCAGGAAAGAATTCAAGAGGAGTATGTGAGATCCTCTAGCGAGACCGGTGGAGATTCATCAGCTGTTGATGAGATTCAATGCATTGAGCGTGCCTTAGGTCAAAGGTGAGGACATATACGGGGTGTTGGTCGCGTGGTGAGACATCCCACCCTTGATTTTTGTAGCTCGCAACCTCCTCCAACACAACATTTGCATGATGAAGTTGCAGAACTTAGACAACAACAACAACAAAATCAAGAAACTATACAACAACAACAACAACAAATACAAGAAATGCAACGATTACTTCAAGAGCAGATGGAAATGATGCGCTACTGGCAGCAGCAACGACCACCTGGTGGTCATTAGCGTTTGTATTTTTGTTAGATTTTGTTGAATTTTAAACTAATTGTATGAATTATCTGTTTGTTAAACTTATATTTGAAGTTGTATGAATTATTAGTTTGTTAAACTTGCATTGGATTTTTCTTGATTATATGTTTGTTAAAGTTTTTTAAAAAATAAGGTACTGCATAAAATAAAAAAAATAAAAAAAAATAAGATCAATAGCGACGACATGTCGTCGCTATAGAGTATTTTCCTTTTTTTTAAAAAAATTAAAAAATACCTATAGCGACGACATGTCGTCGCTATAGGTGTCTTCCTTTTTTTAAAAAAAAATTAAAAAACACCTATGCGACGACATGTCGTCGCTATTGATCTTATTTTTTTTTTTATTTTTTTTATTTTTTTTTATTTTTTTTTATTCGATAAAATCAGAAACCACGACACTTATAGGAACGATTTGTCGTTCCTATAGAAAAAGTTATGCCGACGACCTCTATCCCGACGACATATCAGTCTATTACAACTAACTTTTACGAACGAACTCTATAGCGACGACATGTCGTCGCTATAGGTAAAAATTAGCTATGGCGACGACATGTCGTTGCTATAAGATGTCATATTTTCGTTGCTATAGACCCACTTTCTTATAGTGTGAAAATGACAACGCCAAGCATTGCTAAAGTCGTTATGTTGCGTAGTTATTATGCATTACCAAAATGATTATGTGGTAGATATGTGGTGTGTGCTCAAAGTGGTTCAAGAATACATTGGCTTTTAACTTGATGGTTGAATTTGAGCTATAATACTGATACATGGTAGTTAAGGTTGATTCCTTCTTATGGTGTAATGCACATGAAATAAGAATCATTAATTTGTTATCTTATGCATGGACAAATTTAATTAGATGCTGTCTTCTAAAGTTGGAATTGTTCTCATCTTAGTTAGATGTCTTTGCAGATAGTTGGAATGATTATTAAACAATCATCTTAAAACTTCATATGATGAAGAGGTACTTATAATTTGTACTTAGAACATCATGGTTGTCATCTTAAAGGTGCTTGAGCATTATGGATTATCTTTTCAGAGAGTAACGTGCTTCATAAGTACAAGATGCTATTAATGTGTTACTTAAGTAACAGAAGCAACCATAATCATGCTTCATAAGTACAAGGATACTATTAATGTTTATAGCTGCATGTGATTTAGTGATTTAACAACACTAATGATCAATAAAGAAATGAAAATTACAAGAGAAAATAGACTAACATCAAATTTGATCTTATATGGTGTATGTATTTGTTTATCTTTAACAAATAATTATTATATTCTTTATGGAGTTGGTTCTTCAACTTTTCTTGATTTCAAAGTTAAAATAAAACCATTTAGTCTTGTGTTTTGTTGGTGAGGGGAGAATTATAGGTTTGTTTCATTGACCGACAATTGCACTGAAACTAACTTGGTCAGGAGGTTTGCAAGGACCAAACTACATTCTTTCAAATTTAGTTCTTTTATTGGTTAGTGGAGTTAATCCAAAGAAGTTGGATAGAGCATTTGCGGCTTCCCGTTTTTAACATGGCTGTAGATGTAAAAAAAAACGAAAATCATGGAGGTATCGGAGGTTGAATCATTATTCTCTATTGCATCTAGCTTATTGAGTTTTAAGATCTAAATCATACTCGATCAGAATGTAAGTATAAAAAAAGAAAATGACGACTCCTACAACAACGAGCGATGTCAGACTCCTAGGCATATATTGAGCTGTGCAAGGCCTATGACAAAAATATGATCTCATCACAACGTAAGTGTTCATTAACTAACTATAAATGAGTATCGCGTTTTAAATTATCACCACCGCCGCATCGCGCGGGTTCCCCACTAGTTATTATTAATTCATTATCAACATCATCATCTAACTAACATCATCACCGACCATCACCACCATAAACTGCGGCCACCACCACCATACTGCCGTCACCAAACCACCACCATCACCATACCACCCTAACCACCAGTGACCACCATCACCATTGTGTCTTTTCGACCACCGTCACCAGACCACCACCACCAACACCAGACCACCACTGTCACCAGACCACCACCGTCACCAGACCACCACCGTCTCCAGACCACCACCGTCCAAGACCACCAACCGCACCCGACCACCACCGTCCCCAGACAAACCACCCGCACCAGACAAACCACCCGCACCAGATCACCACCCGCACCAAACCACCACCCCACTTAATTGATCCAGATCTGCATCAATCTATGGTGGTAGCAGAGGTCATGGTTGTGGTCGACTAAAGCATTAAGGGGGAGAGAGAGAGGTAGAGAGAGAGATGGTGCCGGTGGTGGCAACTACATGATGGCGGTGACATGTGTCGGCGATGGTGGCAGTGATGTGTGCTGGCGGTGGCGGCAGTGGTGTGTGCCGGTGCGATGTTCTTGGTTGAGTGAAGAGAGATGAAGGGGCGTTGGTGGTGATGACTTTTTAAGAAAGATTCATGAGGAAGGAGATAGGATAGGGTGGGACCCACTTTATTTAATAAAAACAGTTTTAGATTTTGAAATATAAAGGAGTATTTTAGTCATTTTAAATATGTTTAATTGGAAATACTAACGGTCATTCACTCCAGAGACCAATAGTGTGACAGTTTGGTAAACAGTACGGACTAATGATCTAATTTCTTAAAAGTTGGGACCAATATTGCAATATGGACATACCACATGAGCCAATCGTGTAATTAACTCGTTATTTTCCTTTATTAGTATAGATCCATCGTTACTTATTGTGGAGCTAGCCCACATGGCATAAGTTTACACTTCTTAAAATGAAGGTTTTAGATTCAATTCTAAGCAACGATGTAACTAAAAGGTTTATGCACTCGTAAGAATAAACATCTCTTTTAATAATACCAAGTCTTAAGTTATATGACATTATAACGTACAAATTAATACAGTTTAAAAGTAAGAGTAAACCAATGTATCAATCACTGTAAAAAAATTATCAACTTAATAACTTGAATATTTTCAATTCATCTAATGCTAAAAAGTAAGAAGTCCAACGGCCCACACACATGCATGCTCCTATTTAGGTATGTAAAGTGTACGAAAGATTCAGCATGTGACATTTTATAAAAGGATAGTTTGTCTTAGGTTTTAGCTACAAGGTTTTGGTTGTAATGAGATGGATATACCATTATAATCATGCATTCTACTAATTTGTGAGGATTTATTGTAAAGTTAGGCGTATAGTTGTAACCACAGAAGAAACTACATTGAGCCGAGGGGTAGTCTTCATTACCCCTCAACTTTTTACGGTTTTATATATAAATTTTTTTTTTACCGTTTTACGTTACCCTAGAGAAAATATTATGTTACCCCTAATTTTTTTAAACTCTAACACTTCATACATGTTTTAAATTTTATAAATAATAATCTTATATTTTATAAAAACATAAATAACTAAGAGCATTCACAATCCATCCCTCATCCTCATCCTTAGAGATGGGCAAAATACCCGAGTACGGACCCGACCCGGACCCGGGTACGGGTACGAGCCAGTATAGGGTGTACCCGGTTTGGACCCGAAAAAAATCGTAGGGTTGGAACCGGGTATAGTTTTTAAATTTTTGTTAGAACCCGACCCGAACCGGCCCGAACCCAACCCGATTGTACCCGGGTCCAACCCGGGTATTACCGTTTTTTTTATTTTTTGAAAAACTAGCCGTTAATAACGGCTATATAGCCGTTAGCTTCGATTTTGGACCGTTTTTTGGCCATTTTTGCCTTATAAGTTAGTATAAATAGGTGTAAGTTGATATGATTTAGTACCCAGGTCCCCAATGCAAAAACATACGCAAAAAACGCAAAAAATACTCTCGTTTACTCTCGTTTTACACTTTCACTCACTCGTTTTACACTTTCACTCTCTTCAATCTTGATATGGCTCAATCACAATCTTCCGTTGGTCAAGGTTCGTTAAACTCTCCAACCGTCATTCGTGTTCTTGCACACAATCGTAACATGGATGTTTGGTGCAATTGGGATATGGTTGAGTTGAGTGACGGGTCTGTAAAGACTCATTGCAAGTTTTGTGGAGCTTTGCTTGCTAAAGATTCTAACACGACTTTAAGCAAACACATTAGCAAGAAGTTTTGTAAGTCGTTGAAAAGAAATCCGGATTCACAACAAACACAATTGGGTGGAGACGGTGGAATCTTTAATTACGATGTTAATACGGTTTGAGATCGAATGGCGAAGTTCGTGATTCAAGAAGCTTTGCCTTTTAGTCACTTCAACAATCCTCGGTTGACCAACTTAATTCGAGAGACGCTTCAACCTCGTTACACCCACGTAAGTCGTACTACACTTAGACGTTATTGTTTAAAATTATGGAAATAAGCAAAAAATGATTTAATTGTATTATTTGAAAATTTAAATACCGGTGTAAACTTAACTAGTGACGTTTGGTCGGCTCCACACGGTTTACCCGAATCGTACCTTTGCGTCACCGCTCATTGGGTGGATCCCAAATCATGGCAAATGATGAAACGTACGATTGCGTTTGATCTTTTTCCGTATCCACACACCGGAGATTTTTGTTTTACTTTTTAGATAATGTAATAAATACTTTTAAGTTACAAAATAAACTTTTTTTCAATTGCATTTGATAACGCCTCTAACAACACAACCGCGGTTGAAAAATTAAAATTAAAATATCTTCCGATTGCAAACGGTGATTTTTTCCATACTCGTTGTGTTGCACATATTATTAATTTAGTAGTGCAAGACGGGCTATCCGTGGAATTTGTTGATAACTTTATTAAAGTTTTTCGATTTATGTTACATGACGTTTTTAAAAAAGTAAAAAAGATATCAAGATTATAAACAACTTTGTAAGGATACGAAATTTATATTTTAGGTCCTAATTGGAATGTACCTACTCGGTGGAATTCCACTTGTCACATGTTTGATTGTGCTTTAAAACAAAAAAACACTTTGAAAGCTTTTCATAATAGTCTTTCGGATAATGGTGAAGCCGACCCATTTCCGAATGCGGGTTGGAAGAATATTCAACGTCTATTCGAGTTTCTTGAGGTGTTTAAAAACTCAACAACAAACTTATGAGAGTTTATTATTCCACTAGTTATTCGGTGCTTCAAGAATTATATTTTATGGCTTTGAATTTTAAAAATTTTTAAAATAAAAATAATATGTTTAGTCAATGATAGAACTAATGAAAAAAAAGTTTAAAAAATATTTTAAGGAGTTACCACCCGTTTTTACGTGTACCGCCGCTTTAATCCGTTTCTAAATGTTGCGGGGGTTGAATGTTTGATAGATGAGATAAATGACAATTTGGATATGCATGACGAAACCATAATTTTTCAAACGAGCCAAAAGAAAATTTTAATCATAGTTTGAAAATAATTTATAATTTTTATTTAAATAGATATGGGCCTAACGTAAACATAACCATGCCAAGCGAATCAACCTCAAGTGCTAGTACATCGGTTAAAGACCCAGTTTTGACTATGTTGAATGTTGTCCGGGATGTGACGGCTAAACGACAAAGGGGTAACACCCCAACAAGTGAGCTCGGTAGATATAGTGGAACGGATTTTATTTCCACTATGGCTATCGAAGATTATCGTGTATTGATATTTTGGCTTGGTGGAAAGGAAAAGAATCTCAATTTCTGATTCTTTCTGCTACGGCCCTTGATTTACTAAGCGTCCAAGCTTCTACGGTAGCTTCGGAATCTGCTTTTTCTCTTAGTGGCAGGGTAATATCATTACGGAGAACAAGGCTAACTCCGGAAGCAGTGGAGATGTGTATTTGTTTAAAGGATCACTTAGACGCAATGGATCGTATACAAAACCAAACAAGCCTCGAAGACGAAATTACACTCGAAGTTAAAGTACATGATGAAGAGGTAGAAGAATGAGTATCTTCTGGCATATCGGATGAAGAATTAGCATTTGATCAAGCATCTCGTAGAAAATAAAATTAGACGATAACTTAAATAAAGGTTTTATGGTATTTTTTATTGATTCATTTTATGTATTTTTAAGTTGTTTTAATATTATTATAAAAATACATGACGATTAATTTATGTTATTTTATTCATTAATTTTTTATTGATTACAATAATTTTAAAAAATCACAAATGTTCAGGCGCATGAACAGTGCCCATGCGCCTGAACACTTGTGATTTTTTAACAAAACCCGAATTGTACCCGGTTTCGGACCCTACCCGACCCGACCCTACCCGGGTATATCGGGTAGGGTTTGTCCGAATGTGAACCCGACCCGGGTACGTACCCGGGTACACCAATACCCGGGTACAAAAAACCCGATTGGGCCCAACCCGATTTGTACCCGGGCCCGGGTACGACACAAAACCCGAAACATGCACATCTACTCATCCTTACAATTACACTAAACATCATTACTTTTTCTCTCTTATTTTCAATTAATAATATTTTTTTGTACTTTTATCATTACATTTTCTCTCTCATCACTCACACTCACTTTCAAAAATATTAAAAAATCTATGAGGGTTGTTTCGTATTTATCCAAATATGAAGAAACACGGTACAATCCCTATAAATTTTCTACCCCTTTCACTCACAATCACTTACAACCATACCCTATAATATAGGGCACCCACTCATATATATATATGGGGAACGGGCTGTGAATGCTTTAATAAGCCCAAAATATTCAATAATCCAATACAATAACAATTAACAAGCCTAACATAAAAACAAGCTAAAAAACATTAAACAACTTAAAAAGCCCAACAAATTAGCCCAAATAATCATAACCCAATCAAACATAAATCCATTGCCCCATGTCCCTATCGACCCTTCATCCCTTCCACAGGCCATAGCCAGTCAGCTACCATCCACCCACACCGCCGATCACCCTGCGTCCTACCAACGGTCGCCTGGCCAACTGATCGATGTCGTGTGGTCGGTCAAAAATATTAATTAAAGAGTTTCTAATCACCCTTAATAGTAAAGGGTAAGAAGGGTGTTGAATCCACAGGGAATCACAGAAAAGTGCTAGGAATGATTATCCTAAAAATGCTAAACATTGAAAAGTAAATTGCTTGATTAATTGAATTGAGAAATAATCAATTAACAGAATAAAGTTTTGGTTTTTAACAATTTTGGGAAAAAACAACCCCCTTTAGGATTCATATTTGAAAAAGTTACAATTTTTCTTTAATAAAACCTAGTGAGAAGTCATTAATGATGACTTACACATAATAAGATCTAAGTGATAATTATGGATTAAAGCTTAAAGGACTTCATTCACACAATCACCAATTTGAATTATGTAACCCTAATTCTAATAATCAATCATACAATGATTAAAAAAAACCAAAGTTAGGTTTAAACATAATCAAATTGTTTAAATAATCAAATCATGAATTGAATTCTCCGAAACTTAAAAGGTTCAAGATCCAATCTAAAATCTAGGTTACAAACTAAGAAAAATAAGAACTTGCATAAACCCGTCCCCCGAAGTGAATCACAAATGAATTAGCCTTGCCTCATCATTGATTCTTCAACACAATTATAGTTGATCATGTAGATTTTGATGATCTTGATGTTGGAAGGGCTTTGGAATGGTGAAAGATCCTTGCTTTTCTTCCTTGATTGTAGTGCAAAGAGGTTATTTTCATATTAGGGGTAATCCCCCTTTAAAGCCTCTCAAATTAGGTTAAAATCCACCAAAAAGCGGCGCTCGGCATCAGTGGCGCCACCAGTAGCGTCGGTGGCTGCATTTTGGCGTCAGGCTAGGCATCAGAGGAGGCGTCAATCAGAAGGTTTCGGGTTTACTGACGCCGGTGGCGTCGGTGGCGCCCAGAATGGTGTCGGTGGCGCCACCCCTTGCACAAAGTTGATTTTCATGTGTAACTTTTCGAGATCTTTCCGTTGATAAGTCGTGGGCCCCGTAACTCATTTTCTAGCTCAAGTTATGCCCGTTTTAAGTTACTATTATCTTGGAACTTCTCTTTTACATATCTTCACCTCCGAGCTCTAATTTTCATCCCGTTTCTTCCAACTTCTTAGTATTCTTCACATTTATCCTACAAACATAATAATATCCCAAAATTAACTCTATTTCCCATAATTTGACAACTAAACACGAAAATAAAGACCACCCGATCACAATCCCCACACTTTCCTTTTGCTTGTCCTCAAGCAAAGCTCAATTGTAATTTATAAAACCATCATTGCAAATACACATTACTAATCACTTATCAAGGCTCAGTTAAGGTCCAAGGTCATACCCTTATTCACAAGACTTACATCGTTCAATAGGTTTACATTCTAGCAAGTTAATTATAATCTCATGCACACACCCTCACATATTTCACTCCTCTCGCTTTATATTTGGACTAGTAAAATATGCACTAGTGTAATCACTCAATAATCAATTATACCATCTTGTCCACATAAGCTTGTATAGCAATCACGCCTCCACCACTTGCATAGTCTTTGCACATATATAAAGGACTTATAGGTGTTTGGGCTTAGGTAAAGGTAGGAGATTTTTGGCTTTTGAGTGGCTACACATACACAAAAAGAAACCAAACCATTAACAATCCTTATTAACATGACTAATAGAGCTAGATCACTTTGATTCATTCTAAACAATTGCTTTTTTTCATTTAATTTTCTTTTTTCATCAATTTTTTTAATATAAGCTTGACTTTGAATGCTCTTTAACTTTGAACGGTTTCACGGTTGGTTATCAACTAACAACTTGGGCTTTAAAAATATGGTTTAAGGCTCGACATGGCTACTAAGGGTTAGGATGGATAACAATAAACAACGATAACAAGTAAAGGGGTTCCTAAATTGCATTTATTATTTGTGTGCAAACACCTTGCTTATGGTCTTGGTATGCATCAAACAATACAAGTTCTGCAACAAGAGTGGTATATAGCCTACCATCAACAAATGAATATATATGATTGTGTTTTAAGTAATAGGTTCAACATCTCACCAAGTAGGAATTTAGGCTACCGATATGCACATGAGTTTATTATATCAAAAGCTTGTTAACCCTAATCAGGCATCCTTAATATTTTCAATAATTACCTGCTAGAAATACTTTATCCTGCAACTTAAAAAATATAATCATGATCTAGGATCTACACCAATCTTTTGATAAGAAACAAGCTAGTGGTTTATATTGAAAATTTTATTCTTAAAACACAATAAACTTCATTTGAAGATTTGCAAAAAAAAATTAGTTTTTTTTTTTACTTTTTCTAAAAACTTTTACCAAATCTACTAATCTCCACACTTGAGATGTACATCGCCCCCAATGTACCAACTAAATGTTACTATTGGTATGGAAAAAAGAGAATTTTAAGATCATATCCAATCTTTTCATATTCACAAACCATTTACAATCAGTCGGTGACTCACCATCAATAACCGGAAACTAAAACTTGCTACAAATTAATATTTTTAACAATTAATAAGGGAAACAAATGCACCTAGTTATGTTTTTATGACAGTATCTTCAATTGTACTAGTGATCTTCAACATCTCGTCTACTAATCTACAAAACATAGTAAAACCCGTGTAGAAGCGAACTTTTCACTTCATGATTTAACACCTTATATTTAAATCAATAATGCCTCCATTTCCCCACACTTAAAGCATTGCATTGTCCTCAATGCAACTTTTAAGTGGAAATTGATTAAAAATAATTAGCATTTTAAATAAATATAAAAAATCACTTTAATGATAAAAGTCCTAAACTCACTTTCGTAAGAATCACGGTTGCATTTAGCATATGCAACAAGCCTTTTAAACCATCCGGTAGACCCGGGTGGACGAGTGTAGTCTCGTGAGGGTTTCTAGTAAACACACCCATAAAGTTCTTAAAATAAAATAGAATAAAATAAAATCAAAATAAACAAAAAAAATACTAGAAAACACAAAATACCTTGGGTTGCCTCCCAAGTAGCGATATGTTTAGGTCTTCCCGTACCTGTCAACCCTCATGGTGGTCGAATGATGTGCTTTCCTCCGGAATTTCCTAAGTATAATTTCTTTAAATGATCCGGTAGGTTTTCTAAGTCATTCCATTTTCTTCCAAACACGATCTCCATAACTCGAACATTCACAAGATCAGGTGGATCACCCGTTTTTTTTCTTCCTTTTTGGTTTATCCTTCATCATGTCCACCTTCTTAACCAACTTTTTATTTTTTCTTAGATCTACAAGCTTAGTTCTGTTTTGTTTTAAACCAGTTTCGAAAGTGGTTTCCTCACTTATATATGGAATATAAGGAGGAACACACTCATTAGTAATACCTGCCTCACTAGGTTCATCATTAACAAAATAATTGATAAACTTGAAAATACATCAAAACGCAACTTACGTGTTTCCAAAGTCATGTCAATTGTTTTGTCTCAACGGTTAATTTGAGCATTTACAGTTGCTAAAAATGGTCTACCCAATATGACTTGAGGTTGCTCCCACATCCTCTGGTATACATAATCAAGTACCATGAAATCTACAGGGTAGTAAAATTCTCCCACTTTGATTACTACATCTTTCACCTTCCCTAGAGGACGTTTATAAGTTGAGTCGGCCAACACCATGATGGTGTCAACTTCTTGGAGAGGGCCAAAATCATATTGATCACATAACGTACCTGGTAGGATGCTAACACCAGCTCCATAGTCCAAGAGAGCCCTGCTGATTTTAAATTTCCCTACTTTGATTGGAATAAAAGTTGCTCCTGGGTCACTCTCTTCAACTTCCTCTTCTTTTTCCACTTCATCCTTTTCCTTTTCTTTACTTTCAATAACTTGTGTTTTTGGTGTAACTGCACATTCATAATCATCACAACTTAAGATCGTACTTACTGCATTGATTTGCACTCCTTGTGTTCTTTATACTTGAGCTTTGATGTTGAGGATTTAAGGTGGTGTCACTAGGGAGTTTACTAGGATCTCGTCTCAATTGAGCCATCTCTTCTGCTATTTGCCTAACTTGCTTAGCTAATGCCTCCATTGTTTTGTCTCGTACCTCATTGTCCTTCTTAATCTCTCTAAGAAAGTCCGTTATTTCTAATGAGTTGTTTGAGCCTCCTTGATCAACATTAGGTTGATAATTTCTTTGATATCCTTTGTTATACCCCCCCCCCCTTGGTTGTAATTTTGGTTGTTATATGATGGTTGGCGATTCTGGTATGGTTGACCTCCCTGATTTGGTACCTGAAAATAAGGGTTAGATTGGTTAGATGTGTTACCATACTTAAAATTGGGATGATTACGCAAACCTGGATGATATGTATTAGAATTCATATCATATTGCTTTCGATCACCATATACTTGGTTGACCTCTTCCTCAGCTCGACCCAATTGCACCAGGAAATCCACAATGGCATGTCCCAAGTCGCCACATCCTTCACACACAGAAAAAACTGGACCGCCTTGAGATGTCATATTTCCTCCATTAAAATTCAAACTCGCCAATTGACATTCCAACATTTGGTTGGCTCTTTCCAACTGTTCTAATCTTTCATTGGCATTAGTAGTACTTGAGGATCTAACAATGGCATGTTTCTTCTTTTGGTTAGATTGAGCTTGTCTTTTTGAGTTCACCGCCATCTTCTCTAAGAATTCCCAATCCACCTCCACAAGATTGGAAAGAAATGTTCCTCCCATGGTGCAATTCACATCCCGGATGTCATCGATGCATAAACCATCATAAAGCACATTGATTAACTCCCATTGTGGAATACCATGATGGGGACAATTCCTTAACAATTGCTTAAATCTTTTCCAAGCTTTATAGAAAAGCTCACTCAGTTGTTGTTGGAAATTCCGAATATTAGTTCTTGCATCACTTGTTCGTTGAGGTGTGTAATATTCTTCCAAGAATTGTTATTGCATATCCTCCCACGTAAAGATGCTTGCGGATGGCAAAGATAGGAACCACTATTTTGCAGCATCCTTCAATGTGAATTGAAACAATACTAGCTTGACTTGATCCGGTGTAAACCCTTGTCCTCCAATTGTGCCACATACCGCTTAAAATTCAAAAATATGAAGGTAAGGTCCTTAGTGCCTTTACCATAAAAAGATGGCAACATGTTCAAGCCTTATGGTCTCACTTCAAAGGATCTACCATGTGCAACAGGACTTACTATTAGAGATGAGTTAACTGCAATTTGAGGTCTGAAATGGCTTTCAACTCCTCGGATTGGGGCACGATGATAGACTTATGGAAGACCATCATGATGTTGAGGAAAACCCGGTTAAAGATGTAGATGCATTAGTTTCCTCATGCCTCTTGGTGGACCTTGATTGTCATTTGAAAGATTGGGTTAAAATGTTGATTATAACCTCCCTGATGTTGATAACCATAGTTAAAACCAAATCCATCTTCATCTCCCCCTCCATATCCATCATTCAGATTTTCATGCTCTATTCCATCACCCCAATTTGATACTCGATCCCTTATGTCCTCATCACCATTGACACCATCATTCTGGCTAGAGTTTGATTGATTGAACTGAACTGACTGATTTCTTGGAGCCTCATAGTTAACATTTCTACCCGGTTCTTACTGGACGGGTGGATTGGGTTGTGGGTATACATGAGGATTTTCACCTACTTAAAACTATGGTGGTTGAGGTATAAGGTTTCCTTGAACTGGGTTAAATGGCGGGGCTTGTTGTTATGGTGGTGGAGCATTATGTGGTGGGAACAGTGGGGGAGGAATATCACCTAAAGGTTGTTCTCTTAGTGGGGGAGGTTGATTGAACGGAGTACCTTAACTACCTGAGTTATTCATATTGTTGAGCGGATTGCTTCCCGGTGTTTTGGAAAGCCTTCTTAGGATCTGACTAGCCTTAGTTGATGAAGTTCCTTCTTTAGACCAAGTACCTCCTCATGGAATAGGAGTTGTTGAAGGATTTGCTTTATGAAAGACTCGGTTGTCTCGTGCTGTTTTTTCAATCTCAGGATCAAAGAGCAATGGTGAAATCCATCCGGAATGTCTCATATGCATAAGTGTCTTGAACTACCTGCACACGAGAAACAAATACCCGTGTAATTCTGAATGACTCAAAGAACAAATAAACTCAAAATAAGAAAAAGAAAATATTTTGGTTTTTTTATGGATTTTTAAGAAAACAAATAACTATTACTAACACTAAGCGCAACGATTCCCAGGTAATGGCGCCATTTTTATCGATGTCGTGTGATCGGTTAAAAATATTAATTAAAGAGTGCGTAATCACCCTTAATAGTAAAGGATAAGAAGGGTGTCGAATCCACAGGGAATCACAGGAAAGTGCTAGCAACGATTAACCTAAAATACTAAACATTGAAAAGTAAATTGCTTGATTAATTAAATTGAGAAATAATCAAATTAACGAAATAAAAGTTTTGGTTTTTAACAATCTTCGGGAAAAACAACCCACTTCGGGATTCAGATTTGGTAAAGTTATAATTTTTTTAATGAAACCTAGTGAGAAGTCATTAATGATGACTTACACATAATAAGATCTAAGTGATAATTATGGATTAAAGCTTAAAGGACTTCATTCACACAATCACCAATTTGAATTATGTAACCTTAATTCTAATAATCAATCATTTTAGAAGTTAAAATGAAACCCGACACATCTTTCAAATTATTCTGTTCATATTAGATTCTATATTATGCAAAAGCAATATAATAAGTTAGTATGTAGTAAATTGATCGTATTTTTCACTAGAAACATCACGTGTTTCCTTTGATTATAAGTTTTATCCGTAAAAAAAGCAAATATTACTAATGAAAAACGACATCACGAACATAAAACATAAGCCACTTAATTTAATAAACCATAGTGTTATGTTTTGGCACACGTACATTTCACCTATCACGTAACATTTCCCGATATACAACATTTGAGGTGTACACTCTGGCTCGTTTGAATTTTTTGGAAGGGTGTACTAACACCTTTGTATTTTCCCGTGATATCCCTCTTGATAAAGTAACATAAAGTTGTTCATGTGAAAAAACAGATTCTGGCAGATAAACACCAACATGCGGAATCGTTTGACCTTGAGGTTTGTTAGTTGTCATGGAAAAGCTAAGTTGAATGGGGAACTTTTTTCGCTTCAACTTGAACGGGAACATGTCTTCTTCAGAAAGTGATAGAGGGATTCTAGGCAAAAATACTCTTTTTCCAGTATGTTGACCAACAGCTATTTCGGCATCAATAACATTTCGTTGGAAGCCTGTACATATCAACCGTGTGCCATTACATAGACCGTGGGATGGATTGATATTCCGTAACAATATGATAGGGCATCCAATTTTCAAACGAAGTTTATGAGGCGGCAGACCACTGACAGTTAGTGAGTTTAAGAACTCGACCGGATAAAAGTTGTGGCGATCATCTTCAACTTCGTCAAAACTGTAGTAAATGTTTTCCTCGCCTTGAAAAATATCAATCATCTAATCATTAATCTCATCAACACTCTCATTTCTTGTGGATAATATTGCTAGGTTTATTATATAATCAGAAGAATGTACTTTTTCTTGAATCGATGGAAAAAGCACATTAATCAAATCTGTTACAGAGTTCTCTTTATCAGGGTATGGAATTATCATGTCATGAAGCTTCCTTCGATTGGCTCTTCGGTTCCATCACCTACTCTCAAAAGAAAATCAGAAAACCACGGATCATTCCCCACCCTCATGTTTATGGTCAACCGCATCTTTTTCATCACGGACCACAAAGGTGACATTCGTAGGCTGGAGTCTACAATTTGTGCGCGGGTGCCCCATTTAATGACCGGCAACACCTGCCTAAAATCACCTTCCATAACCGTTATTTTTTCACCAAACGGGAGACTAACGCCTATAATGTCTTGCATTGTTCGGTCTACGACCTCTATCGCCTGTCGCTTTGCCATAGATGCCTCATCCCATATAATTAGTTTAGCCAACCTAATTACTTCAGCCGCCCCGCTTGTTTTATGGTGCTACACATCGAATTATTGTTAAGGCAAATAGGAATCTTGAATCTTAAGTGTGCGGTTCTACCTCCTGGCATATTATTAGCCGCAGCACCGGATGAAGCAGTCGTGAGAGCAATAAGACTACGTGAACGAACTTGAGCAAGTTACCATTTCTTATATATGGAGATACATACATTTTCGTGAGCCCAACACACAAATAAAAGAGGCATCTAAGCGCACCAATATATTACTTTAATTTGTTTTTATTTTCTCCCTCATGACACAAAGTAACCCAAACTTTCATGGCTTCAATGATGAAACTAAGGTTTTAAGCTTTTCACTATCCAAGCATAATATTCTAATGTTTTCATGTATACAGATTCTTTATGATAAGTAAACTTGTTAAAACATAAGCATGATAGCTTTAAGTGTTTAAAGTCTAAATGCAAACTACTTTCACCTGAAATTCAACTAAAAATTACATAATATAGAAAAGAAAGAGTTTTTAAATTATATTAGCTTGTGGTATAACAAAACATTTTAAAAGCCAGGAACATAATAGAAAACCTAAAAGCAGAAGCTGAAATCCAGAAAAAAAATTGGCAAACTTGGAACAAAAAGCTACCTTTCGAGAGCTTGACCACAACCTACTGAATAATTAAATAGCTTAAGGTTAGGAATCAAAATACACAATCAAAACAAACATATTATACATTAATATACAGCAGGTTTGAAATTTTCAATCTTTCATGAACATCTAAACCTTTAAGTGTTGTTTCTTGTGATGTTGTTGATGTGAATTGCAAATTTCTGTAAAATATATTATATAGAATAGCATTTTGGGATGTTTATCCCTAAAAAACTGCAACAAACTATATTTTAGGATAATAACCACTTAACAATCGGAAATTTAAATGATAATTCAGCTAGATGTTTCTAATACCAAGCATTTGGTTTTTTTTCAAAATTTGAAATTTATAGGATAAGATACTTCTACCTTAAAGTTTGTTACTATATTCTTTTTAACTTTTCAGCGTAAAAACATGTTATGGATAATGCCCTGTTTGTTTATATTGTAGCTTTAGAGAAATTGTATTTATAAAACACTAAAATAATTGAAGTTGCTCATTAAATAACTTTTAGTTTTATAACTATGCTAAATGAGGATGTTTAACTATAGTAAAATTAAAAACAAATGTATGTTGAATGGTTTAAGATACATACAATAATAACATAGAAAACTTAACATATTTTCGTTCCCGGCTTTCGTGTAGCTATCTACCATGATTTTAATTGTCACATACATAAGTAAGTCATTGTTTATAGTAATTTTAATTATTGTTATAAGTAATTAGCACATATACCTGACTCAATTAAATGTTATAAAAAAATTCATCTTTTCTGCTACAATTAGTTGTTTTATAACAAATGCTGGTTGTGTTAGGTATAATATGTAAATGATATAAATAATTAAAGTACAGATGCTTTATATATTTACTAATAAAGTAGTTTAAAATGGAGAAAAAGGTTATCAAATTAGTTAATATTTGCTTTTATCATTTTCAAGCAAAAGCATACTTAAGTTTAAGATGACATCTGATTATTAAAATAATATGGGTGTCTTCTCTGATAAAAACTAAATTAGTCAATGATTACCTAAAAAAATAGCAAATTCAACCGACAATAAATCAAAAGATAACTTTATTAAATTACAAATTATTATTGTTGCTGCTGCTATTTTTATTATTATAATATTTTAAAGTAAGATAATTTATTTTCTATTATAAATGTGTGCTTGTGTTGCAAGCTTTAGAAATGTTGTTTGGTTTTAAATTCCCGTAAAATTATTAATTAGGTGCTGTTAAATTAATTTTGAAGTTAGGTAATTATTTATTAATTAGCTCGTACTTGTTCTAAGATAAATGCAAATACAATTTACATTCTCACACCGACATTCATAAAACTCATAAAACTCAACTTTTTAAGTACTAACAAAGAAGAAAAATCTTTTATTTCAAACATAATGACGATAAATTCATTTATGTAGAATAAAATGCACAAAAAAGCAAAACATAATTATTTAGTGGTGGGTGAAAATTAAACTAAATGATGTCTATTTCGCTTCTGAACCGATGCCGGGGAATCTTAATCGGATTTTAAGCTTTTGGCTTGAATCCGCAGTATCAAGTAAGTTGTCTTCTTTCTCTTCTTCATCTGAAGTCTCTATAATAATAACTCCATCCCATTTCCATTCAGCAATTCTTGCGTCTCTTCGCTTGAGTTTCCCGCTTTTGGTCATCAAACTACATAAGAACACAAGTAAAACATAAATATGCATGTAAGTACATTTGAAAATTTATTTGAGCCAACGAAAATCTATACATAAGATCAAAAAAACAAACCTTTGAAGCATCCATATTTTTTTGACTCAAGTCACCAGACCAGTCATTTTTTTTTTGTTCAAATCACACTGAAACAAATAATTATTTTTATCATTAACATATGAATCAAAGCAAACTTCTATTACATTATATGACTTAAACTTGAGAAGCATGACTAACCTGGAATGGTTGGTCTTTCATCATTTTTGAAGTCTGCTCCATACCTAAATCCTCAATCAGAACATAAAGCTTGTAACAAAATACTCAAAGCCATGAACAGAACATAATTAGCAGATTACTTATATATTTAAAAGAATACTTACCTTATTAGAAAACAAAATCCTCAAACAGAACTGAAAACTTGGTACCAAAATCTGTAAATTGAATTAGATTAATGTTAGGAACAGAAATACATGAACAAAACATACATAATTAAACCACAGATTCGAAAGTTTCAAACTTTCATAAACATGTAAACGTGAATATTAGTAGTCTGCTGTGTATACAAACCTTCAAGTGATGTTTCAAGTTTTGGTTAGATATATTATATAGAGCAGGAATCTGGCTTTTCATCCCTAAAAAGATGCAAAAAATAAAATTTTGAACGAAAGTTTATCCCATAAAGCTGCAACAAATGAAATTGTTGGATAATACCATCTTTTTTTATTTTATATAACCTTTCTTAGTTATTATTTTAAAAAACTAATATAATGCAAGTACATTTTAGGGTACACAGCAGGATTTACTACAGGCTACAGCAACATTATAATAATTAATATCCCCAAAAAATCTATACCACAACAGATTTCTAATAATTAATATCCCAAAAAAATAATATCACCAAAAATCTATACCACTTTAAGAATTAATTTTGTTAAAAAATTAGGGTACACAGAAGGTTAAACAGACGACTTTGAAAATAAATTGCAGGTACACACAGCAGGTATACTAACCGTAGATGAGTTTTTAATGTAATTGGTTGAGTTGTAAAATCTAAATAATGTATTATTTCACGCTACCTTTAGCTACCTTGGGTGCCTTTTCTTTTTGGTGGTATGAGAATTCTTGAACTTAAGAGATGAAACCTGCCGAAACCGGTTTTGTTTATTTATTTTAAATATTTCAGGGTGTTTTTGGAAAGAAGCGTAGGCTTTGCTGAAAATGGTACAACAATTGATACTAAAAAGAGAGAAAATTTATTTTTCTTGAAGTAGAATAAACACTGTTGCATAGTTGAATCCTAAATATGAATCTTTCTTTACCTTTTTCTTTTTGTTTTTTTTCAAGTGGTATTGCTTTTACTTGTAACAGCAGTAAGTAGTGCTATTGAACTCTATAATGGTGAAGAAGGCGAATGCAATTCTTAAAAGCATTTAACTCCTCGCCCCCATAGTGTTTTGTCACACCCTCAAAATCTGCGTGCGGGGTTTTACCGCGAGGCGCGTGACATACCAGGATCTCAGTCATTAGTTACCAAGAACGACTCTATATGATTAATAAACAAAACCAGAGTTAACGTTTAAAATATTGCGGAAGCGTTTTTAAAACAGAAAACCCAAAACAAGTAGTATGTAAAGAGAATGCGCAAAAGATACGCGCCCCAAACACAAATGTTTAATATGAAAATAATCCCAAATTTGTAAACAAACAAATGTAGACAACTCAACGATGCTGGTGTGCGTGCTCCTAGGCAACTGCCAACCTTAACCTGAGAATAGCATACTAAACAAGTCAACACATGGTAGGTGAGTTCAAGAGTTTGCGTTAAAATATAAACCAATCAACAGTTTCCAGAGCATAAGTAGTGTATTGCAATAGATAGCTAGTCTATTAACATAAAAATATTAATCATAGTGATTTCGCGATCGAAGCTGACTGTGTTACGTTTGTTGCCTCCCGTCACGACTTACCAGGTCGTGACGAATATATGTGTTAGGACAAAATTGCACCCGTATGACCTCGAGTCACACAGGTGGGGCTCGTCAGACCCAGTAGTACTACCCAAAATTTCCCCGCTATTCAATATTAACAATCCGAAAGTGTGAGGACTTTCCATGGTAAACAGCACTATATCAATATTATACACACTCATATATAAAAGCGTTGTGATCAACAGTATGCTATCTCCCCCAAAAGAGATTATGTAAAATGAGTGGGGCAAGAACTCACCTGATGCGCGCAAGAATTAACTTAGAGCTTAACTTGAAAGAAAGAGGGAAAGACAACCTTCAAAGGTCACCTAGAATACAAGAGTACATAAGCACGTGCACACAAAATCAACATGAAACCCTAAGTGCTCTACAAACCAAGAGACTCAAGGTTTTAGAAAGACAAGACACATTTGACCCAGTTGACCCGTTTGACCTGTTGGTGACATTATAGGTGATAACTCGTTAATACTAACACAACAGCATATCATACCTGTTCACATACAACTTGATTACATATAGCACTTCATTAACCACATGTACTACCTAGATCATCATACAACTAGATATCATACAAGTCATGCGAATCACAACAGGCCAAAACAGGTAACAAACCAAATCAACATCCCTATAACCTAAACAACACATTTAATCACCTTAGAAACCATCCATGAACACACTAGCATGATCCTAATATCCCAAACATGCTCAAATCATCCAATTAAAGAATTTGCACAAATAAAGTTTCCCTTTTGGGAAAGTACATCCCAATTTCATCAAACATCCAAGACATTCATGGATTCATAATTTACATACCAATTCAAGTCCATGACAACATCTAAACATGATCAACAACACCTAATCATCATGATTCATCAACATTCAACACCACAAGTTACTATTTTTAGCAATGTATGAACTATAAGACATCTTCTTGATTTTAAATTGTTCATATCATCAACCTAGCATCTAATCACCATCACAAACACATCCATAACATTCATACATCATCCAATCATCAATTCATGCAAAATAAAGTTACTATTATTAGTAACCTATGAACAACGTATCAAAATCATAGCTTTCTTGCAAAATCGACGTTAACCAATATGCATACAACCTAACTAGCATCATTACAACATCAAACAACCAACATTCAACATCCAATTTGATCCAAAATCGCCTCAAACTCTCGGCCAAGATGATCATATGAACAAACAACCAAAATCCAAACTTTCTTGCATAATCAACGTTAACTAGCATCAATACAACCTAACTAACATCATAACATCACCAAACAACCAAAAATTAACATTCAATTGCAGATTTTCGAACTAAGGTTCGGCCACCATGAAAAACCATCAAAAACATGTAAAAATCTAACCTTTAAACGTGTAATGGCTTGCAATTGATGATTCTAACTTGTTGTGATGCTTGAAATCGGTCCAAAATCGAATGAAATTGCTTGTTCTTGATGAAAACCAAAGTGTGTGTGTGTGTTTGAAGGTGTCGCGGCCGAAAGGGTGGTTAGGGTTAGAGTTTTGATTTTTATTTTATTTAATAATTCATAATTACCCTTTTAACCCTTATAATTTGTATTTTATAAAAATTAGACTTTTACACACTCCTTTAAAATGTTTTTAACTAGAATAATAAACATATAAACTAGTAGTAGCAATTATATGTATTATCTTTACTAGCTACAAAATTTACAAATTAAATACACACGTTTCCACGTTACGCGATAAAATTACAGTTAACATTTAAATCACATAAGCATAACTTAATAATCACATTGTTAACTTAATTATCATCAATTTAACATTATTGATTATTGTTAAGTCACCAACGTTCAACGACAACTAGTGTGTGCTCCCGACACGTGTATGCAAAATTTAACGGAACTAACAGAGTTTGGTAACGGAAAATTATCAGGTGTCACATGTTTCCATATTAGAATTTGGTGTTGTTGGTGATGATGGGAAAACTTTGAATACGGTTGCTTTGGTGATGGGAAACGATGAAGGAAGTATCATAATTGTCTGTTTTGAAAATTGAGTACCCTTTTGCTGACTTTCAACTCGTTTGACCGCACCATTTAATCCTTATCCGCATTCTTTAGATTTTACCATTTATGAATCCTTATTTGTTTTGCAGGTATACACAGCACGTGAGTTTGTAGATGAGTTTTTGTAGATGACTTTGTAGATGATTTGCAGCTGCAAGTTGGTAACACTAGGCTTTATATATGCGTTTTTTATGTATATGGTTGAGATGTTTGTGAAGGATATAATATGTAAATAAAGTTAACAGTTGTAATGTAAAGAGATATTATGAAAATAACCATAGGGGTTATTTTGTAAATAAGATTTTAAGTACCATTTTATCCTTATAAGTACTTGTATCCTATGCATTGAATATTGTACGTGTTCTTAATTTTAGGGTATTTTAAAATACCCCTCTCATATCTTTATTTTTATACTCTAATATAAGAGTAACTTAAGATGACACGTGGCAGCACCACAATCATCCTCATCAAAATTTTCCCGCATCTCTCTCATATTAAATAATTACCTTAATTATTAATAATATTATTTAATACTTTTTTAGATGTAATAAATTAAAAAAGAAATCTATTCATAAATGTTATTTCTAAATTAATAATTTTTTTATAAAATAATATTTTTTTCTAAAGCATAAACATTTTTAAAAATACAAAATATTTTAAAATTGGTATTTTTAAAAAGTCAATTTTTTAAAAACCAAAAATAATCAAATTTAGGAGTTATAATAGGAAATTTTTTAAAAATGACATTTTTATACGGTTTGTTTTAGAACAAAATGTTTATTTTTTTGAAAAAAAAATTTAAAAATAAAATTTTAAAAAGGTTGATATCACTGTTTTATTATTTATAGTCATTTTTCATATGTAATTTCAGTCATATCATATCTTTGAATATCATTTTATAATTATTAATTTTTATTATATTAATTTTTTATTTATTCAACCCGTGTAATACACGGGTTTACTAAATCTAGTATTTTATATATAGTATAGATTTGTGCTTCATTTCCACTAGACATTTCACTTCTAAGGGTTTTTTTTTTCTTTCGTTTGTTCATAATTTCCAGTGTGAATTCGAGTTAAAATTAATTTTTGATGATTTTGCTGGTGGGTTGCACTTGACGTTGAATATAAAAATTAAAAGTGAAATTTGTTAAATTACTACCATTGATTATTATAAACAAATTATTATAAACAAATTGGTGATAGTTTGTGTTATTACTAATCTAATTTGGCTTAGAAAAAATATGTAGAACTATATCTGACTAAAAAGGTCTAAAATCACAACTCGATTTCTCTTATCATTTTTCAATCATATTTAACTTCTTTTTGTTAGAGTTTACTATGAAACAAAGAAGCATCACCAGTTTACTTTCTTCAACCTCAAGTGTACTGTCTTATATATCTGTAGAAATATGGATTTATAATTTTAAGAACTGCTTCAATTTATATTACTGACGAAAAAGTTGGAGTCCAAGTTGAAGATCAATCAAGTCAATGTATATATGCAGATCAAACATCCTTTTCTTTTCATTCCTAAGGGAAATAGAGATTGACATGGGGATCAAACAACAGTTTTCTAAGGATCTGCCCTAGCCAAAGAAAGCTATGCGAGGTAATGTATGTAGGTTGTGATTGGAACCGGGGGCGGACTTATTAAGAGGCTAGCGGTAGCCAGGTTTACCCCTAAACTTTCGTTCCGAAGTGTAATTTTTTACTTTTGTTCACTGTTATATGTATCGGGATACCCCTAAGCAAAACTTAGAATACCACTCAAATTTAAAAAACTCAAATTAGCACAAGAATGAACTAAAAGCCAAAATAAAATTAAGATTAATAGTCCATTCAATTAAAAATTAATATAATAATCAATTAAATTAAAAACCCAACTCATTAAAAGTCCAATCCCTATCGATCGCTTAAAATCAAAATCCATCAGGCATCACCATCGACCATAGGCCACTATAGCCACCTCCGATCTCCCAGCTGATGTAGCGTTGCTCGCCTGCTATGCCACTCGTTGGAACTCCAGCCGTCGTGCATTGCTGTTGACGGCCGATTACACCTCACTTGTCACGATCAGAACTTGTATATAGTATTCTTCTATTTTTTATTTTTTATTTGAATTTTAGGTTTTATGAAATTGTGTAATTATACAATTATATTTTTCATTCTAAACAAGTTTTTATTTGCAATAGTTTTTTATTATTGAATGAACGTACCGTAAAAAAAATTCTATATTAAATGAATGTACCATAATTTTTTATTGTTATTGAATTAATTCATCATGATTTTTTTCGTATTAAATGCCGCAAAAAATTTTATTATTAAATAAATGTACCCCAAATTTTTTTTTGGGATACTCTTAAATTTTGGGCTAGATCCATCGTTGATTGGTACATAATTGGTACATAAGCACTGTATGAATCATATCAACGATCAAAGAACTCTAGAAGCATTAACAGGGAGGAGGTGATTAAGGTGGGTATTTTTATTAGATGTGACTCGGATCTTTAGTGAAAATGGGCTTTCAATCAAGATCGAGGTTAGAGGTAACTAAAAGAGGATTGAAGGTCATGATGATGGTTAGAAACTGTCTTTGTGTCTTGATTCGACTAAATGAAAACGAATGAATTAAAACAATCAATTTTTTTTTCTTTACGCGGTTGTAAACATTTATAGTATTTCACTGCTTATTGTGGCTCATGGTTATGTGTATTTAATTATGGTTTCCCCATAGTGCTCCACTGCTATTTTGATAAGGATGAAATCGAACAAGAACTATGTGATTGCCATGATACTATGAAGAGGGTGCAGATGATTGTGGGTTTGACTTGATAGGGGTTGTTTGATGATTTATTCAACTAGATGTCTAAACTACGAGGTATAGCTGTTCAGTCAGGTTTTCATGACACACTGATAAATTGATCCGAACATTATTTTAAAATATACACCACAAAGTCACAACCCCAATCATATCATAAACCCTAAAATCCCTCGATTATAACATAAAATTTTGATAAATTAGAATTCCTGACCTACAAACGGATATAACGTTACTTTCGAGTTGTTTGTGTATAGTATTGTTTAATGTTTTTAAAACTTGCTCGCACTTCGAACCGGTCACCTTACTAGTCGAGTGTTCAGACCGGATTTAAGAACCGGATGACGTATTATATATATATATATATATATATATATATATATATATATATATATATATATATATATATATATATATATATATTTCTACTCTAATAAAATATTAACTTTGGATGACACGTGTCACCACCACATCATCCTCACCACAATTTTTCTGTATCTCTCTTCTATTAAATAATTACTTTAATTACTAATAATATTATTTAACACTTTTTTAGATTTAATAAATTAAGAAAAAGTTCTTTTTATTAATGTTATGTTTAAATAAACAATTTTTATAAAATAATTAAAGTAATAAAAAATATTAAATAGAATAAAATTTTATTAATTATAAATCGATATTTTAAAATAAGATACGATTGAAATATTTCTTATATATAATAAATAAAATAACAATTTATTTCAACAAACGTTTTAGAAAAATATCTTACTTAAAAACTTTCTTATTATAACTCTTAATTTTAATTATTTTTTATTTATAAAAATTTACTTTTTGAAAACACCAATTATAAAGTATTTTGTATTTTGAAAAAGTTTGATGTTCTAAAAATTTTCTAATTTATGCAAAATTATTTCCTTAGAAATAATATAAATAAAAGATCTTGTCCTTAATTTATTAAAAACTATTTTAATCAAAAATATAATTAAATAATTATCATTAGTAATTAATATGATTATTAAATAAGAGAGAGAAGCGAAAAAAAATTGGTGATCAGGAATATGGTGTTGTCATGTGTCCCTCCTATATACTCTTTTATTAGAGTAGGGAGATTACTTTAATTCCTAATAATATTATTTAACAATTTTTTAGATTTAATAAATTAAAAAAAGATCTATTTATTAATATTATTTCTAAATAAATAATTATTTTTTCTAAAACATAATTTTTTTTTTTAAAATATGAAATATTTTAAAATTGGTATTTTTAAAAAGCTAATTTTTTAAAACCAAAAATAATTAAATTTGGGAGTTATAATAAGAAAACTTTTAAAAATGACATTTTATACGGTTTATTTTAGAACAAAATGTTTATTTTTTTTAAAAAAAATTAAAAACAATTTTTTTATAAAATGATATCACTGTTTTATTAGTTATAGTTATTTCCTATACATAATTTTAGTTATATCATATATTAGAATATCATTTATAAATCAATAAATTTTATTATATTAATATTTTATTTATTCAACCCGTGTAATACACGGGTTTTACTAAAGCTAGTGATATTATATATATCTCAATATAATAAAAGAAAGTGGTTAGGTCACATGACAAGATTTTAAACATTACATTGCCACTTGGCACATTGTCAAGAAGCTATTGTCACATATCATTTTATTAGTTTTTTAACTGAAAACAGAAACACATTTAGAGCTTATTCAAAAAATTTTATATTGACTTTAAAATTAAAATATGTATGACAAGTTTTTTTCTAAATAGAAACAGAATCAATAATCTAAATCAACTATTAGAACCCATAATTTATGTATACTTTGATTGAAAGTCAATCTCAAAAATTGTTATACTTTTAAAATGCTAAAATCCGTCATTAATATATTCAAACAACATTGATCTATACCAAAAATAACGGCATTTCACATTTGATTGTTACTATGCATTTAATTTTATAATTTATATAAATTAATATGCTTCAGCATATACATATTTTTAACTAATTTATAGTTTTTTATTTTGAGTTTATACAAACGTGCATGTTATCTAAGTAAACAAACTACTAAATTACCAAATTTGTATTTAAAAATTATTTACTTTATTCAATATTTGTTAAACATTTTGAGTCAAACTGTCAATTTATTAATTGACATCATTATGTTTTTAGTATAAATCAATGTATATAATTTGTAAACACAAACATTTTTGCCGGATACAATATACAATTAAAAATAATCAAGTTTTAAATCCTTATATTTCTTATAAATTTTTAAATATAATAAACTAAATTTAACTTTCACCTAAGACTAACATTTCACCCAACTACAATATTATATGTTGAAAATCGGTATGTTCAAAGTCATTTTATTTCTCGTACGTTGTTTCGAGATAACAATTATAGAGTTTCCCTTTAATTTTATTACAGTAATTTTATAAAAGTATCGTATGAAATTGTAGCTGTGATTTATTTTTTCATTTATTACGCCTAAAAAATTTTAGTTTAATATTTAAAATTCACATCCCTTAATTTTTTTAAAAAAATAGTTGCTTAATAAAATAGTTTAATTCTTATGCAATTTTTGGCCCCTATAACAGGAAACTTAAATTTAAAAATCTCAAAACTATAAGTTTAATGATTAAATGTTTCCAAAAATCAATTAATATTAATAAACAACTAAACAACTCATTATTACTTTGAGTTAATCTCGGTTTTCGTCTCTGAGTTTTGCAAATTGTCTCCACTTGAGTACCAACGTTTATTTTGTCTCCATTATTGGCCTGAGTTTTGCAAATCATTTCTATTTTTATCCTTTGACTAACGATGTTAACGGTTTTCATTAATTAAGTGCTAAATGAGTGTTAATGACCAAAATACCCCTTGTTAAACCCTAGCCTCATTTCACACCCACTCCTTACCCATGAAAAACACACAAACTTAGAGAGAGAGAAAGAAAACTAGAGAAAGAAAGAAAACTAGAGAGAGAGAAAGAGATCAGATAGGGTTGATGGCGGCGACTACATCCTTCTGTCAACTGGCGGCGTTAGCACAAGAGGGGGGAGGGGTTCCGGCGAGTGTTATGCTCCACTTTATAGCTCTTGGTTCCCTTAACCAAATGGTGGTGGTGGTGTTCTCCAACTCATGGCGGTTCGACCTCAAAGGTTTTCCTACAAGGTTCCAACCAACCTCCAGCAATCCTAAACATCATGATTCGACAAAGGTTCCGCTTAACCCTCTGTCCACTCTCTCAACTCTCTATTCTCTATCCAAACCCACCCCACAATGCAGCTATTGTCGCCACTACACCTTCGCCGTACCACGCTGTCACAACCGCACCTCCCCATACCATAACTACCACCGCCGCCACAACACCTCTGTCACACCAACGTTGTCGCATCCACACCTCCACCACTCGTCCCTTCTGCAAACCACAGACCACCACCACCACCACGAGTTCACCACCTCCACCACGTTGGCCACCACCACAACCACCTATAATCGCCTTTGAAACTTTCCCGGAAATTAGATCTGAACCTTCATCATCATCCATCTATAATAACCATTTCAGCAGCCCCAAGGGTATTTTCGTCTTTTCAAAAAATTCTAACAAAAATATTAACACTGTTAGTCAGAAGGATGAAAACAGAAACAATTTTGAAATTAGGCCAATATCGAGACAAAATAAACGTTGGTACTCAAATGGAGACAATCTACAAAACACAGGGACCAAACCTAAATTAACTCTATTCTTCCATTTACACTATAATGACAACATAGCTATCAATTTCGTCAATATCTCCTAAAGTATCATAATCTTAAAAAACTCCCAATATCATATCTTAGAAGGATTAGAAATTTTAAATTTAAATCAAATTTTACGTAGCTCAAAAATATTTTATTCCTTACATAATTTCCCTAAATAATCGGCCTACATTATTGGCAGAA